>CABFWB010003062.1:0-18240 GCA_902151455.1 Timema bartmani
GGGGCTGCGCGGGCTAGGATGATGGCACATCAGTACCTGTATTGGAGGGCTACCGTTTGAGCCCAGGGTACCAGGGTTCACATACCGTGTAGGATTACTCAGAGGTCAGTCAGGCCATTGGTTATTCCTTGTAATACTTCGTTCTGCCACAAGTTTCTAAATATTCTTGTAAATTCTTTCATATCGTTTAATATCTCTTATCAACATCACGTTTTGTAATAGACATAGTAGTACAGATAAAAGTAACAAAAACCCAAGACGGACGTCAATTACGAGCTCACACAATCATATANCCCCCTATCCTTGGCCACAGCACATCTTGACAAACATAGTCATACATTAAAAAGGAATGGGGGTGACAGTATCTACATTTAAATAATAAAATGTAAATAAATAAATATATATACACGTATGTATAAAATATAAATATACAGGTATCTATAAAATATAAATAAGTAAATATATATATATATATTATGTATTTACAGTGAATATTATCTGAACAAATGGCGGCTTGCTGTGAAGTAGACGTATTTAAATTAAGAGAGAGAGAGGAACATAAATAGTGATAGAAATGAGAATGAGACAGCAAGAGAAAAAGAAGATAGAAATATAAATATAAGTAGAAGGAAGGCTATTGTAAGGATATATTAAATATATTTATCGATAACTATAAAAGCTTATATCGATGTAAAGTAGCCAGAGAGGATGATAGAGTTTGATAAAAAAGTGAATAAAATTATGAAAGCTAATAATTCGTTTATATAGATATAACTAAATGGTTAAATAATCTAAACTAGAGGGAGAGGCTTATGGATGATTCAAGAATGAGTGTAGAAAATTAAAAGAGAGGAAGGAACAATATTTCTGAGCAAGAAACATTTAGTGTGAGAAAGTAGGATTATATTCTAAGAGAGAGGGGATAATAATATGAAAATAGGAGCAGGGAACTCAAATGTATCAAATAGTTTTTAAAAAGAAATGTAAGTAAAAACGTGAGAGATTAGGTAAGAGATTAAAGAGAAAGAGAGATTAAAAGCGTGCATTACATGCCAATCAACTTTGAGGTACAGCCGGCTATAAATAGTAAATTTAAACGAACACTATTGCACATGGATCATTTCTGATTAAACATTAATGGAAATAAAGAGTAGTAGAAGTTTCTAATAAAGAACATTGTAAAATATTAAATTATACTTCGATGAAAACTTCATTTTGACCATTTTAAATTGGTTAATAGATAAGTACTGTGCACAAATATTCATTCTTTCATAAAAGGAATATATTGTAGTTATTAAAAAGAAACTTTGCCGCTTTGTCCCCCATCGTCACCGCGAAAAATGTCAATTAATCATTCAAATACAAATGTACTGCACACATTTCTGGCTTATCGTACTTAGGTATCTTTTTTTTTTTCCTTTTACTCCTATACCTCACGGCACACACACACAATCTCAGGTGCAGTCTAGGACAACTGGGCGCCGCCAACCGGGTGCGGACAGCTGGGCGCTGGCAAGACTGGGTGCCAGTGTAAAAACGTAATGATGGTTTTTTACGTAAATATTTATTTTTGGAGTTAAAAACAACATAACAGAGGAACCTTAATTTGTTTATATTTATAAAGTTAGACTACTTGATCATTTAAAATTAAAAAACTAAACACATACAAAAAAATTAGCAATACCTAACCTAACCTTACCTAACCTAATTTTAGTTTTTTACATTTAAAACACATATTTATAATGATGCACTAAGTTTATAAATACAAACAAATTAAGTTTTATATTTTGTGATTTCTTAAAACAAACCCAAAAATTAATCTTTCTGTAAAAAACAATCTTTACGGTTTTACAGTGGCGCCTAATTGTCCTGGCGCCCAGCCTTGCCAGCTCCAAGTTGGCCGCATCCGGCTGGCGACCCCAGTTGTCCGGATCTGTATCAGATGCGAACCTGGAGCTGAGTTGGGCCTGCTATGATGAAAGCTCTTAAAACAACAAACGTTTAGCTATAGAAATTGTTACAGCCTGAACTACTACTACTATTAGTTATTAAAAGTTTTTTGTTTTTTATTTTACCAAAGCATACTTCTAATATCATTGAAAGCAATAACACCTGGAACTGTTAGGCACGCGGGCTAATTCTCCAGCTCATCTGTCCTGGTTTACAGGTGACAGGGGAAATTGGGGATTCTAATTTTAAATTAAATTTAATTAAAAATTGGGATTGCTTAAAAAGGATTTATCAATCTACTCCCAATATAATGTTGGTACATTTTCTATACATTATATTATTTTCTAATACATTATTCTATCTAGTACCACGAATTACTGCCCACTTGGGTTAGACGCCTTTGAACTAATTACTTCAATGTGTTTGGGATGAGAAAGGTTTGAATTTAGTGGAATTATACCCGATTTTGCATGGAGGGAAAGTGGAAAACCATTTAGCAAGAACTAACCTCAGTACACCAGACGGGGATTCAAACCCCGATATCTCCGTCACTAGCAGTACAGTTTATTGAAAGAGTGATGCCTTAGACAATGCAGCCACCGAAGCGTGGCATTTTTACTTTCTCGCTATCTTACAGGTAGAAAAGTATTGCGATCTTTACAAAATCGAACTGATTTTGATGAATTTTGGCGTTTCATGACACCGCAAATCCAAAAAAGTGGCTTTTGAATTTCCGTCTGACTGTCTGTCTGTACCTCGGACTCGGGCTAAAACTTGTTATCTAGGGTTTTCATAGGTTTGTCCCAAAGAATTTTTGGAATTGGATATCTAGCCCTAAAATTAAGGGTAGTTTACTGAAGGGAAAAAAGAAAAAGTATCTATTTTTTCTCAAAATTGACCGTAGCAATTTTAATTAAATTTCATTTATAAGCATTAATCAATATTATAAATAAAATGGGTACCCTCATTTTTTCGGTAAAATGAATTTAAGGGTTCCAGTCTGATGCGTGAATTTAAATTTTTTATCACATCTCTGAAACTATTTAAAATGTGAAATTATTTATAAATGCAAATATGTAGGTCTATTTATAATACAAATATTTTATTGGGAGAATATATTTAACGAACCAATCATTTTCAGGCTAAACACAAATATATATAATTTTAACTTTTCGAAAACTAAAGGTCTAGTATTGCAACCATTAAAAAATCTAGCCCAAGCTGTTGATGTTTCAACACCCCCTTTACCCTAAAAAGTGTTTTTTGCAATGACGTCGGTCTGTCTGTTTAACCCTAAAATTAAGTGTAGTTTAATAAAGTTTGAAAAGAGAAAAAATCGATTTTCTCAAGATCAGCTTTGACGATTTTGATTAAAATTCGCAACCAGGCGTTGATTAAGATTATAAACAAAATGGATGTTTTCATTTTCCTGTGAATATTACTTCTAGAGTACTTTACAAAAGCGAAAATGTCCATGTTTATGCAGCTATTTAAGATACTATGTAGCTTATTATTCCAAAATTGTAGTATTATTAAAGATATACATAATTTTATTTGAAACTTATCTTTATAAAACCAATAGTTTCTGAGATATTGTTAAATATATTAATACAATTTTGTGAGCCTTAGTTGTACAGAGATATTCCATAAGTTTTAACGCAATAATTCTCTAATTCCGTAGGGTAAGTAAATAAGTAGATCTCTCATAAAGTTGTTATTATTTTTTCTTTAATATCTTAGGGGAAATGTTTGTATAGCAATGATCTCTCTCTATAATTTTAGTCTAAATAGTCAATATTTACCTTTATTATTGGTCTAAATTTATAAATCAGGAATTGAATAAAAATGCTATAACCATAAGATGTGCAAATCCCTATTAAAAGGTCCAAAATTTGAATAGGAAGTATTGACCCTTGTGAACCCGATATAGAATTTTTTTTTGTCCAAATATACTAGTGAGGACTTTAATTCTTTAAAAAGAAAATTATATAATTTAAATTCGGGAATCAAAAAATGTTTGATGTAAGTATAAAACAATTTAATCTCGGGTTCGCTGGCGTATATTATTTCATTTCACATATATTACGAGTTTTGATTAAATATCTCAATTTTTAAACAATGGAGGGATAAAGTCTGTGTGAAGTTCCGTACAATTTATTTGGGTATGCGTGAATATTTATACTCTGTACAAATGGGTAGCGAGGCTTGTCACAGATCTAGGCGGCCTTGATTTGATTCTAGGTGATATTAAGAGTAACTACACATTTATTTGTCCTTGTACTACAAATCTACATCCACTATTGATGAGACTTTGGCTAGAGGATAGCACATCTGACTATCTAAATGTAGTTGTACCACCACTATTGTGGGCTGTATATTCTCCAGAAAAATATAAGAGTAGCTTCTTAGAACTATTCATCATTCTCATCCTATCTCCTTGGGCTTGAATCGTGATTTCCAAGAAAGGTTGGATGTGGATCCCTAAGGGGTTACGCGCAATCTTTCATGTGATTTGATAGCATAGAAAATACAAAAAACTTTCCTTGAGGTTCGTAGAAAATGTTTTAAACTAAGTAGCTATGAAATGTTCAAAACCAGTGCTCAACAAAAAATAATTTTGCTTTCTATAACCCCTTGGGCTGGCTCCATTTAATTACACTAATTACTAGAGATATTATAGGTTGAACTTAGTGGAAATATATTCGAATCTACCTGGAGGGACAGTAGGTAAAGATCGAGACAATGCAGTACATGCGGCCGGGATTTGAACATTGGAATCCACATACCGACCGACCAGACTAAATTAGTTTGATGTATTATTCAAATGACCACTAATGCGGGTAATTTTACGATTATTAGGAATAAAGTAAAACAATCTGGTGTCTGAAAGTATATTAACTATGGTCCGACCTACGTACGTCTGTGGGGACATGGTTTAAGGGGTAATCCATAAACCACGTAATGGTGTGGTGAGGGGGAGCTCTAATGTCTACACATTGCTACATGGGGGGAGATCTAATGTATACATGGTGTTACATGGGGAGTAGGAGCTGTAATGTCTACAAGGTGTTACACTGGAGGAGTTCTAATATCTACATGGTGCTACATGGGGGGAGCTCTAATATCTACATGGTGCTACATGGGGGGAGCTCTAATGTCTACATGGTGTTACATGGGGGGAGATATAATATATATATGGTGTTACATGGGGATGTCTAATTTGTGCTATACGGGGGAAGCTTTATGTTTACTTGGTGTTAAATGGGGAAATAGAGCTATGATTGTCTCAATACAGCTGAAAGGTTCAGTTTATGAAATAATCCTTAGTAAATAAACACATGTTCCAAAGGAAACCCATCCTTTGGAGTTTCTCCAATATTTCGGGCCACCTTGCGCTGTCAGAGCCACCCGGAATGTCCTAATACACTGCCAACACACATTTATTCCCATCTCTACCTACCTCTCTCATCACTTTGTTCAGTGCATTCTCCAGACTCCTATCAGGACAAAAATCATATTTACCCACTATGCAACACATCTTTATCCTCTATATGCACCCAAAGCCTCAATTAAATCACTTCTCACCAACCTTACCAAGTACATTCAACAATGCTAATGGTTTATTCAAACGGTTCTCAATTTTTTTTAGATTGTGTCCCTTGGCCATGACTAAAAGTTTAATGTACCCAATATTAAAAAAATTATAAATTACAGATTTAAAAAATTATGACCACATAGTAAATATTTGAACTATTTAATCTAATGGGCAAACAATCTGTAATTAAAATATTTCAAATAAGGCAGGCTACTTAGAGAGAATCCTACTGTTATAGCCTTAGCATGGTATCCTTAATTGAATCATTATGATCAGTTAAAAAATACATAATTTTACTGTAAAATTCTGAGGAAAAGTTTTTTTTACATTTTTTTTACAAATCCGCTCAAAAATAAATTAAAATTAAGACTAAACACAATTATTTTCAAATCAATTTTTTTTATTTTAATTTTGGATCTGATATATTATGAATCCCAAAGTTTTTCAGGGAGAAGGGTGTGGTTGCATGGTTTGGCACAACTTTTTGATTTTTGGTTGTCCAGTTGAAACTTTCAAGCAGAGGTCCACCTCCAAATTGAACCTAATGTGGTACTTATTTTTTAGGTACACATGGATTTTAATCACATTCACAGAGATATGTTGTTGAGAAAGGTAACATAAAATTAACGGCACGGTCAGCGATATGAGGAAACTCGTTCAGTCCCTGCAACCATAAGCCTGCCAAAGATGTTTTCTTGAGATTTGATTTGAGGGTTTCATCACAGGACAGTTCAATAATTTCCTGTTTTTTTTCTTTCGTTGAAAATAAGTCTGGTATACTGGAGTTTTCCATTACAGAAAAAGGGTCTCGTACCCAGAACTTGCTTTCTAGATTCTCAGGAAAATATTTCCAAAGTCTTCAATCAAACTCAAAAAAAATGCTCTTTAATGTCGTTGTCAACAGAATCATAAAGATCAAGTTCATTTTTTTCTACGAACTTTTCTAAGGATGGAAGAAATGACATTTGTACCTTCACAGCTTATTTGGTTGCAAATTTAAGTTTATTTTTTAAAGCTTTTATTTTGTCATGAACCATGAAGGGTGTTGTGTGTTTACCCTACAGAGCCTTATTAAGTTTATTCAGTCATTGAAATACATCAGCTATGAAAGCTAGCCTACATAGCTACTGCTTATTTGTAAATCTCTGACTAAACTCACACTTACTGTCAGAGAGGAAAACTAGAACCTCTTGTTTCATTGCATACAAACGAGCAAGATTATTTCCTTTGGAAAGCCACCTTACCCCAGTGTGGAAGAAAAGGTGATTATGCTCACTACCCACCCATTCCTTCACATAAGATTGCAAAAAATCTCGATTTTATCTTGATTTTATGAAATTAACGGTCTTCACTGCATCTGTCAATAATATTTAGCATTATTTTGACATTTCCTGGCAATTAGAGCCTCACTGTGAAGACTACGCTGGACAATTTTGTCTGTGAGGTGGCCTTCTTGATCTGGAAAACCACACCACTATGCTTTTCAACCATAGTTCATGCACCGTCAGTGAAAATTCCAACGCACATCTCCCAGTCTACAGCATTTTGAGTTACAAAGCCACCAATAACGTCAAACATCTCCTTGCCATTGTCCGACCTGGGAGCTTCTTGCAGAAAAAAATAATTCTACCTCAGCGGGGGTTGGATAAATTTATCTAACAATTGCTAGTAACTGCGCCATATTTGTGCAATCTGAACACTCGTCCAGCTGTACAGCAAAATATTTTGTGTACTTCGGTTTATTGATGAGTTTTTCCTCCAACTCATTAGCCATACTTGAGATCCTGCGAGACAGAGTATCATTAGACAAAGGGATAACATCCAGCAGGTTTGCTTGTTTTTCACCAATAACACTTGACACCATGTCTTTGGCAGCAGGCAGTAAATATGAGTCGCCATAAGTGTGGGGTTTTCCAGCCCTTCCTATTACTAAACTGATTTTGTATGACGCTTCAAGGCCCTTCACATTCAGGGATGAAAAAGAGACAACTTTTTGTCTACCAGTTCATGTTTCATATTACAAATTTTTTTAAATACAGATGGTTTTATTAAATTGTTGGAAAGGGTCTCATTACAAATAACACATAGAGAAGTAGGTTTTGACTCACTTCCTGTAAAAGAAGATCCTAAAGATAATAATTATTCACGATCATATTTTACTAACTTAAGCCGAGATTTCTTGTAATGAGTAGGCTTAAGAAATGAAGATCCAGCTTCTATTGGCTCAACAACATCTTTAAAACCATCATCTTCACCAGAGGTAGCCCCACTTTCCAATTCGAGTCTTACCCTTTTAACAGGCTGGGTTGGTTTAGTTAGCCACTTATCCATCTCGACCAATACGAGAAAAGGTTTGTAAAATGATACTTCAAGCCCTTCCGTTTTTGAAAGAAAAGAAATTCTACTTAAACTCCCGAAACTCTATTTTCTATACGTGTAACTGTCAACAGAGATGCAAAACCAATCGTCAATAAAGACACTTTAAAGAAACAGAAAGTGGTCATGTGTATGTACCAAGCACGGATCTAGGGATTGTTGTCAGGGGGAAAGTGGTGGCGGGTGAATAGTTTTCAGGACCCTGAATTATATTCGTTGAGAGTATGTCACCAAGTTGTGACTGTTCATGAAAGATGTTCAAATTATTCTAAAAATAAGCAAGATAACAACTGCCAAGGTAGAAGGTGTCACGTAGAGGCTTGAAAATTCTCAGAAATTGGTCTCCAGCTGAGAGAAAATAGGCAAAAAAGAGGGGTGGAAATAACCAGATAACGGTAACTGCCAACAGTCAGGGTTTTCCATAAGTCTCGTGTCATGCTGCCAACTTTCCCCTGAGAGCTGCTCGCGTATCCCAGTTTGAGAACCACTGGCCTATACGATCCAGGAACCCCAGGTCCCATCAAGAAGATCCTCAGCTCACCCTCCTTACAAAAATCTGGGAATCTACATTCTATAAAAACCTTATTAACTACTATCAGTATCACCTCAGCGATTAGACTCCAAGACTTCTTCACTACTTTTGCCGTGATCATATCTAAACTGAGCACGGACAGCCAGAACTATCCCAGCTTCCGCCAAGAAAGGGTGTTTGAGGTTAACTACTTCCGACTTACATAAGTGATCAAAAAGGCTAAGGCACCTGTGTCACAAAATACTTCATTGACGGTAATAAGAGGGTGGGACTCTAATCAGGCTGATTGCTTTATGGGGGTGAATTTCCACAGGTAATTTATTAATGAATCTTTACCTTTCTTTCTTCAGGCTATCTAAACTACTATAAACTAACTTTATAATCATAAAACCTCTCATTAAACTTATGATACTGATAATAGAGGGGTTGGTAGGTAAAGATAATCCTTCGGTCACTGGTGTTAAAAGAGACGGGATTAATTTCATGTAGCTGCGAAGTTTTTTAGTGGAGATTATAGAAGACAATTTTTCAACTGTAAAAATTGTTATGAACTTTCTTTGTAGTATTTAGTTTGTGATTGTCTTTATTTTATTAAAGTGTCTTAACTTACTGTGGTACTTGTTATTTTTATACATCCATATAAAACATATACTTATATTATGAATAATATTGTTATATTATGAATATATTTGTACATAAAAATGTATATAAGCCTAAATTTATACATATTTATAAATATAAGTAGGTATACATTTTATATATAGATATAATTTTATATAAATATAAAGATAGATGGATGGATGGATAGATATATAAAAATATACAAATAAATTTTATGATTAATCTGTTAAAATGTATAACGTTTCCAAAATTGTCTTCGAGCTATAATTATTTGTTGAAGTTTTTGGGACCAGCTTCCAGTTGAGTAATAAAGAGCTGTTATTACCGGAGTGTATCTGTGCTTCCAGAACCATCTGTCCGACGCCCAACAAGTCTTCCTGAAGAACGTGAATCTGAAGGCCAGTGGGATGTACAGATGTGAAGTATCGGCGGAGGCTCCATCCTTCACGTCAGTGCACGGGGAGGGACGTATGGAGGTCGTGTGTAAGTACAGCAGTATATTACAATCAATGCACGGGGAGGGACGTATGGAGGTCGTGTGTAAGTACAGCAGTATATTACACGTCAGTGCACGGGGAGGGACGTATGGAGGTCGTGTGTAAGTACAGCAGTATATTACACGTCAATGCACGGGGAGGGACGTATGGAGGTCGTGTGTAAGTACAGCAGTATATTACACGTCAGTGCACGGTGAGGGACGTATGGAGGTCGTGTGTAAGTACAGCAGTATATTACACGTCAATGCATGGGGAGGGACGTATTGAGGTTATATTTAAGCTGAGTATGTCAATACGTTCTAAACGTATTTTCCAAACTCACGTGGTTTTATTTTCCTTAGTATCTCACTGCTCGTCAAAGATATTCACATCAAGTTACAGTAATGGATAGGAAGAAGCAGGGTTATATTTCATAGAAAATATATTATAAGTTACGTGGAATAATATTGGGTAGACATCTAGGAATTACCACTATCTGTATACAAATTCATGTTTCAAACCTTGGACATAATGTTTTCTTGGGTGTGAGAGTTAAAACTTAGCACACGAAAATTTTCACACACCCTTCCTGGACGATTGTTGCTACACTATCTCTTTATATTCTTATATATATTTATATCTTACGTTAAATAGCTTGAATATCTGTAAAGAATTTAATAACATTTGATGATATACTTTTTAAATGAAAAAAAATAATATTTTTTTATCAGATTCCAGGACACCCTTGACTGATCTTCAAGATCGGTTAAGACTATCATGTGTATAAAATTAAGCTCTTATGTTTCTTCTGGGGAAATGTTTTATTTTGTTTGAGCAAACAAATATATTGATAAAACATTTTTTTAAATCTCTCTTTAACTTGCGACCCGTACCATTCCAACTTAAATATGAGTGAAGACTGTTTTTGAAAGCTTTGTGGCATAGATGGGATCTATTATACCTCCGTTACCCATCAAGACTTTCTGAATATGGATTAAAGTGAGTTATGAAGATATACAATGACTTATAATTGAGAATAAAACTAGTTTTATTACTCATTATACTTCCAGATAATGGCTCTCAGGTTACCTATGATTATAAAAAATAACCATACCATAAACTAGCTGGAAGATAGAATGTTCTGTGATGGCTTTGTCCCCTTTTATTTTTATCATTAATAATTCCTTGATTTATGTCGGTAATTTAGCCTTGATGTACCGAACGTGGTGTCCGGAAATATTGTTCCAACTACGGTAACACTACACTTTAGAATTGGATTCACATCAAATCGGTATGAGAAATATCATTATTCCCAGACCACTTTTATGATAAAAAAAAATGTATGTACTTACTGTCTCAATACATATAATTTTACTTGACAACCGTTGTCAGCTTCGCTTTTCTACAATATACATCTAACCATTAGGGAAGTTTTCCCATTGAATTCTTATCAAGGTTGGTAGTTCTGTATTACAGGATGTATGATGCTTGAGCTCTAGTAACGTGTGTTTCATAAAGATGTTCACCTTTATTTTACAATATCTTAAATAAAGGTGTAAAATATATTATATAAACCATCTCATTTCAAATTTTTGTTTAGTTATTTATTTTTAGCATCGCGTTCGGGTTACACGCCTAAGTACTAATTACACTAATAGGTTAGGGATTTGGAAGGCCTAATTTAGAATAAATACACCAACATTTGAATGGAAAACCACAATCATTGCAACCGACCGGGATCAAAACTCGATCTCCTTGTCTTCGACAGTCTAGTGCAACACTATAATAGAGCGTTGGATCACGTGGCCACTGAAGCGGGTTTTTTTGTCAATGATTATATACTTCAATGTTTTATTTTATTGGTTTTTATTGAAAGAAAGACTTACTTTGAATTATACTTGTATAAATATCAAATATTAAAATAAATACCCAAGCTCTGTACGGATTATGTTATTAAACTATTTAAAGTTTTAATAATTATGTTTTTAAAACATATTTTATTTTATATCATGACTCTAAGCCTTAATAATTTAACACAATAAAAGTATTAAAAGAGTATAATTTAATCAATAGTTTCCAAATGTTTACGAAGTATAAGATATTGATTCATTGCCTTAAGTTATGTTGAGTAAATAAGTAGCTAAAAATAATTTGTTCTTTCAAAATTTTAAAATAAATCAGAATACCACCGCATACCAAATATATTTTTTTGTGTTTTAAGATTTTAAAATATTCTGAAAGCAATCTTATTATATTTGGGGATACATTATTGCATATCTATGAGGCGAATGTAATCAAAATAATTAAAGCCATCTTTTAGTGAGTAAAAGTTATTTAAAAGCATAAAAATTATTATCATAAATAAATATTTATCAGTCTATTTTATTACAATACAATAGGCTGGTACACAAATATTTATTATGATCGTTCTTATACGTCTAAATAATATCACTTCAAAGCAATGTTTTATTATTTTAGCTAGTATTTGTTTAAGATATAGTAATACTTACTTTTATATTTCGGCATTCAAACTTATACAGTATCGATATAATAAGATAATAATATATATTTTCAAACAGCAATTTTTTCAATATCCACCCAACATTAGAACTCAAAGAGGGGTGTATAAACATATGATACATAGGTCTAAGCACAATCAGACGTGATATTAGTGACAACTCTTTCAGAATCGAGGGTGAGTGATAATTAGATTAATTTATAAAGTTTTTATATATTTTCTTTGAACAATATCTAAATCTCTTAGTGATGACACCTACTCTATGGAACCAGGAACTTGAAAGCTCATTGCCGCACTTACAAAAGTATGCTACCTATCCCTAACTTGAGATAGTTCTATCCAGTTCAACTCATTAAACTCTATCCTTATATTGAGCTAGTTCTATCCAGTACACCTCATTACACCCTATCTCTACCTTGAGCTAGTTCTATCCAGTCCACCTCATTGCACCCTATCTCTACCTTGAGCTAGTTCTACCCAATCCACCTCATTGCACTCTATCCCTACCTTGAGCTAGTTCTATCCAGTCCACCTCATTACACCCTGTACCTACCTTGAGCTAGTTCTACCCAGTCCACCTCATTACACTATATTCCTACCTTGAGATAGTTCTACCCAATCCACCTCATTACACCCTGTACCTACCTTGAGCTAGTTCTACCCAGTCCACCTTCCTAAACCCTATCCCTATCTCAAGATGGTTCTCTCCAGTCCACCTAACTACACTCTATCCCTATATTGGGCTAGTTCTATCCAGATTTGTCAAACCTAAGAATGTCTGAATAATAATACATCGTATTCAACTAGACTCATGAAAGGACCTAAGGAGATGACATTATACAAATTAAGGAAAATTACTAACACTTTTCTGAAGAGAGAATGTTTGATAGTGTATGGATGAAACCTACTCTTAATTCACTCAACCACTAATTGGAACCTGGAGACGAGTAAATAAATCAGCCACATTTTTCTTAAATCTTGAATATTTGCCTGTGTCTAAAAATTCCCAAGAGAAAAGTCGATTTTTACTCTACTAAATTTAATATCACAGAATAAGACTACTAAAAATAAAATGTATGTTTGAGCAACCCCACACTCTAGATACTATTGGATTAAAAATAAGTTGCGTAACAACGTTTTTCTTTCATATGTAAACCTAGTTGGCACATATGACGTCATGCCCACAATGATTGGAGGCCTCTTGATGAATTCCGTTCCAGCCTATAAAACTGTCCAGCTGGAAAAACAACCTCTGATAGCGCACTGAAATACGACTTAATGTATTTACCTTGCACATCGAACGATGTTAGCTTAAAGGTAGCACTGGTGTGTTGAATACAGCTTGACAGGTGGCTAGATGGGATATTCCGTCTCTGTGGGAAATATTTCACAAGAGACTATTAAAAAAAATAGTAGCCATACAAACGCATGGACAATGACAGCTCTACATACTCATAATATTAGTCTACTTTATAAGCTACCATAAAAAATAACCATATTTGTTTGTTTGTTTAAGATTAATACAATTCTCATCCATCTTGGGGCAAGTTTTCTACGAATTTAGGGGCCGTTTGCAAGAGCTTGACTAAGTGGATGCTTTGTTGACACTATCGTGGGTTTGCTTGCGTCATCATAGAGCAATAGTGTACTCTGGACCACACTATCGGTCCACTAAGCATTCACACTACGCGTTATTGCATATCACCCTAGGAGCACTTTAAGGGAAAGTTATGGATTTAATATTTTTTCTCTTGTGTAAGAATAAATTAAATGTATTACCAAAATCTTTAAATCCTTAGTCCTGGTAAAACTATAAAAGATACTTTAAATTATTTATAAATGTATAAATATAATTTATGTATGCATAGTAAAAAAAAGAGATAGAGATGGCGTTATATTTATAAATGCATTTAATAATAAAAAACCATGGTATATTTATAAAATTTAACCCGTATCAAATTATTAACCCTTACAATTTATTTATTATTACTTACATTAAATAATAACTTGAGGTTTCTCCTAACTATATTTATGCTCAAAGGGAAAACAATATATTAGGAAAAAACATTTTTCTCTTAGTGTTTACAAAGTTATCTTTTAAGAGGAGTCATGCACGTTATAAATTAGTTACTGGCTGAATGAATTTCCAAATGAATAGATATGATAAAATAACCTTAAAAAACCTCCTCCTCTCCTAAAACAGTGGACTAGATCCGCGTTGGCTACCAAGACGTCAGTTGAGTTGAAGCCTTCTCAAAGTTAAGATATATGTCACTTCTTAGTTCAAATATTTTTGTAGATGATTCATTTTTTCACGGAATGGACAACTTTTAACAAACTAGACTAGAAATATTCGTTATTTGTCCTGATCGACGCGTGCCAGTGAGCTCCAGGATTATGGTGAAACATTAGAATCATTCCAGACAAGGATAACACAATCATTATCCACTCTAATCTAGTTTTATTAGTAAGTGTAAGAGCATTATTATTTTAAGGTTTATTCTGGTAAGAGGTTAACACACGCTTGTACATTTCCTTGGAAGTCAAGAGTGTTGGGTGCCATCCTGTTGAGACTAGCATATATCTCATATAGATTGCATCATGTTGACAAGCGATCACGGTGCGACCGATGGACCTTCCTGGATTGTGGGATATCGATATCAACAAGTTTAAGGATAGTAATGACTTGTTGATTGATGGGGACCATGCGGAGTGCATGAGAGTCCGACGGAGGGAGTAAAATATGATCTAATGATTCCCCCCTGTCTGAGGGTCGATCGTGGGTCAATAGAAAGGTTTGCGTAATCCGCTATCTTGCATGCTCCCTCGTCACGGGAGATCTACCCCTTTACCTATGTAGTAGTTTAGTCATCTGAATAGATTAATAAATATACATTATTGGAATAACACTCAAAGTCTCATTCCCCACGAACCACCCATTTCAACCCTTTCCACTCGGTGTCCATCCCAACCATGTAGGTCCCTACGGTGCCACGGTAGTGTTGTAGTTAGGGTTGGCTACTGGGCACCCAAGTAAAACGGGGACGTTATATAAGATCATATGACTATTTCAAACTGTAAATATAAACAGATTGTGAGGAGTGGGTTTAAATTTAAGATGGGAAGTATTATTTTAATTGTTTGATAACACCTTTTACTAATAATATAGTATTAATAAGCATATAATAAGTATTTCGGAATAAGTTGCCATTAGTTACGTTTGTACCCCTTACCATTAGCTATACTGAAGAGTGATGATGACATTTACAAGTAAGTTGAGGTAGAGTAGGTTAATTCAAATAGTTAACCAAAATAGAAGGGTACAAGTAAACATATGATTTTATTGGTAACAAAACAAAAGGAACCCGTTACATATTCAAAGACATAAGGGTATCACTTACCTTACAAAACGTATTAAACATGTGTGGTAAACAATGTAACTAGAAATCATTGTTACCAAATTGCTGCCTTAGGCGAGAGGCACCTTAAATCAACACTTAACCAAGACAATAATTGTAGGTTGTATAACGCGTGACTTCTTAAAGAGGGCCATGCGCACTTTCTATAGCGAAAGTCTACAAAACAGTAATTATAATCAGAAATATTTAATTAAGTTATACTTAGGTAATTACACTCAACACGACTCCAAATCTAATGTTTGTAAGCCTCAAATATGATCAACAAGGTTTAACCATGATGTTGAACAATACTTAAAATGAGAAGGCCTGTATTTAAGGAGTTACAGCATTAGCGGCTAACTCCATTAGCAAGTATTAGTTACCTGCAAGAAAGAGTAACGTTAGCCAAGAGAGATGTTCCAAAAGCTGGAAGTATTAGTCAACTAATAGAACAAAGAGTGATATCAGGAATCTAGGCCATCAAGAAACTATGGAAACTAGTAGGCTACTGCCTGATCACCTAGTAGTATTGTTAACAAACTACAATAGTCTGGTGACAGACTACAACAATGGATAGCTTCCAAAAATTAAAGCGTCAAGCGGGGCTTGAAGGGAGCCAGACATACACAAACATGACTCAATGTGGGCCGCCTCTCTGATAAAGAAGCATACCCACGAATTGATCACCGCACAAAGGAATATCAATAATACCTAGACTAAAGACTGATAACAGCCAAAGAACTAATTAGGTCGTGCAGTAATGTCTTGGACTAACCTAATTTCCCTTGTGCTAATCTAAGTTCAAAACATTAGAGACATGGTCACATAGAACAGGCAGTCAGACTGTCCCAAACATTTATGACTAGTCATGTGGACGTAGTACAACAACAAATCAGTATAGTCATAACGACTATTATCTGTTTAGAATAAATGGACTTTGGCTAAGAGTACACTAATACAATAGACAAACATTGAAGCTCCTTATATGAATAAGACAATAAAAGTTATGAGTCCATAACAGACTCAATATTATAACTTGAATAGATATTACATATTTATCTGCGGTGATCTGGTGTGTCTGACGGAACAACCATCTTGACCGCTGCTAGAAGATTGAGTTGAGCTGGAAACCTCCTGGACGCTCATGAAGCATGTTGTTGAAGCGGAATACAAAAATAGTACCTGAAGTGGCGTATTATGTATGAAATGGATCTGACGTCTATAGAGTGGTGGGGAAGGGAGCCTCTCCCATGTGATAGAACCCTCTAGTACGAGAAACCATAGTTGGCCGGCGTCTGAGGCAGTACACCCTGGTCGCTTATTGGACAGTCTTGTTTTGGTAAGTTAATTGATTGGTTGTGGTAGCAGCGTCAACTTTTCTTTTGGTCATCCAGCCAGGAAGTTTTTAATTCTACCTGTATGTAACAACAAATTATGTGCTTATCAACTGCAATTTATTTTAACTTACGGTTTTGTATGTACGGTCTAAGTGTGCTTACCCCGTTACAAGCTCAGCAAATGTTTGTAATATTCTACCTTTCATTAGCTGTCAGCACCTTTTATATCGTAGATATTCTATAGATACATCCAAATAAATCATACAAATGGATGACCATGTATAATTTATTGTGGATGCATTTCAATTGTAAATTTTTAACTTAAGTTCAATTATATTTTAAACTTGAAACATTTTTAGGCTTCCACTAGCTCAACTGTTTTATTATTTTAGCACCGCGTCTTATTACCCGTTTGGATTATACGCTTATGGTTTTATTGATAAGGAAGGTTATATTTATAGAAAGTGTAGCCGTATTTGCTTGGAGAGAGATTGTGAAAAACCATTTAGGAAAAAAAACACCTCAATACACCAAACACATCAAACCTTGATCTCCACGTCATCTGTAGTATAGTCCACTGCACCTCAGACTATGCAGCCACCGAGGCTGGTAACTCCACTGGTATGTACTGTATATCTACATATATATATATACGTATACTAGTGGGTCGTTGTAATGATAGCTGCAGATTATTGCACTGAAATGTATTCTAAACTTTTTATTGGGAAAGGATCTATATAATATGTTCTCATTCACTTTCTAGTTTAAAGTTTACTCCTCAAAGTCTATCAACTTTACTTAGATATTTAGTTTTCAGTGTCTAATTTGAATAAAAACGTATATTTTCCCCCTTCATGTCCCGATGAGAACTTTAAAATGACCCCTCTCCCAGATCTATATATCTATTCGTTGCACCAAACTACAAAGTAACAATTACTAATGAGCTGGTATTATTTTTAAACAAAGACAAATATTTCATTTACTAATATACAGCTATACACAAATAATGATTTCCATGGTGATGTAAACAAAGAATGATTGTATAGATGAACCACTGCTCACACAGAAGAAAAAGTTGGAAAATTCGCTAAGAAATTAGGGTTTTGGTTTTAGGCCACTTCTTTTACTAATTTATAAAATGAGTGTTCCTTTGTCAAATTCTATTCAGTCATTTTCTCGTAATTTATATTACTGGAAATGGGCTTATCAAATAATATATATGATAGAGAGAGTAAAAAAATGTGTTAGTGAAAATAAGAGTGTAAGTGTTGGAGTATGTGATTGTGTAAGCGTGTGGGTGAGTGTGAAAATGAAATTGTGAGTGTGAGAGACTGAGAATAAGCAATTGAGGGAGATCGAGTGAGTGTGAGTGAGTGCAAGTGAGAGTAAGTTTATGAGTTAGAGTGATAAATACTGGGAGAAGAGGGAAAGAGTCTG
>CABFWB010003062.1:19874-43220 GCA_902151455.1 Timema bartmani
GGAGGCATGCCTTAATAGGTAGGGTTTATTTAAGGATATCATTCACTACAATAATTAAAATCACTCTTTAAATTTAATTGTTTTATTGTTATTTACATCAATGTACCTTGTATTTTCTTTTGAACTTGCATCCCATGTATAGCGATGCTCAGTAGATTGGATTGGTCAGAGCAAGAATAATAACCTGCATCAGGAATTCTTCGGTTGTAAGTGTCCAACTTAAGTCCAAACTTTAGGTAAAGTCCAGGGGTCTTGAGAGAAAGGGTTTTCGTATTACCGCTGAGCAGTTTATGGGGATAAATTTATTCAATAATTAAAAATCTACCTATCTCACAAAATAAAAGGGGTTGGTAGTTGGCGCCCAATAAAAATACAATATTATATTATATTATTATTATATATAAATTAAAATTCATTCGTACATTCAAATTAATTAAAATCAAAATAAAAAAATATAAAAATATATATTTTTAAAATTTTTTTCATTACATGAGGAAGAGAGTGTGTTTGAGAGAGAGTTAAAATTTAGAGAGTGAGATTGAGAGAGTGGGTTTGAGAGAGAGTTTGAAATTTAGAGAGCGAGATTGAGATAAAGATAGAGATAGTTTGAGTCAGGCAGTTTGAGGGATTAAGATTGAGAGAGTTTGAGAGAGTGAGATTCAGATATATATATAGAGAGTTTGAGATGGAGGGAGATTGAAAGCGAGCGTTTGTGAGAGAGAGTTCAAGAGATAGAACGTTCGATAAAGAGAGCGTTTGGGAGATAGAGAGCGTTTGAGAACGAGAGAGAGTGGTTGAGAGAGAAATAGTTTTTGAGAGAGAGCTTAAGAGAGAGCGTATGATAAATATAATGCGAGAGAAATGGTTTGATAAAGATTCTATGTGAGGGTAGAGAGTTTGTGAGAGATAGGGATAAACTATGTGAGAAAGAATGAGAAAAGATTACATTAGAGAGAATGTTTGATAGAAAGTGTGTGTGTTTGAGAGAGAGAGTGTGAGAGACTTTGTGAAAACGTGAGAAAGTCTGATAGAGAGAATGTGAAAATATAGATGTGGTACTCAAATAGCACGGTACTTTGAAATATCATGACCTCAAAATTAAAAGGTAAAATGAAAACTTATCTTAACATATGTATTTTTATTGTGTTAATATTTGCTAAAATGAACATCAAAAACCATAATTTGAATAAAATGAACATCAAAACTCATAATTTGAAAAAAAAAATGAACACCAAAACTCATACATAGATGGTTAAAATGGCTATTTTTTTAACATAATAAAAGAATAATTTATCGTCTTTGGGCTTATAATACAAACAAAAACATATTTAAACATCATTGTATCATGTACGAAACAAAACGTAGAAAATATTCTCAGGAAATTAATAACTTAATTTTATAACTTAATAACTTAATAACTTAATAACTTAATTTTAGAATTATACTCAATAGTATTGATTTAAACGTCAATAAACAATAGAAACATTCCAATAAACAATAAATGTTTACCCAGTTTAGGTATCTCAATTTTGATGTGCTATGACCAGCATCCAAAGCAGAGTCTATGATGGACGTGCGGAAATCATCGGCTAAAAATATGTGATTTTATTAATATCACGAGCTATCAGATAGCGCAGCCACCTTTGACTCGGTAGTTGACAAAATGCTACCACTTGTACAATTATTATTATTATTATTATTATTATTTGCTAGCCAAATAAATAGATTTTATTTAGATATTTATAGCCATACAGCAAATAATGGTTTCCATGATGATTAACTAAGAATGAAAAACTGAAAGTTTTCTGTGAAAATCGGGTTTTCATGAAAAACTACTATTTTTACCGACATCCTGGATTCCTAACCGTTAAAATGAATGGCCGTTTGTCAAAATCTGTTCAGTCAGTTCCTCGTAATTTATATTACCGGAAACGGGCTTATCAAACAAGCTGATAAATCATTATTATTTATTCTAAAGTGTTTATACTACTTTTGATTAATAGTTTGATTGTTTGATGACAAAATGGGGCATCTTTTTTTCTAAATATTTTTTCTTAAATAGATTTATCGCTCTACACGTGGATGATTTATTTCAAATGAGTTAATTATACATACATTTCAAAAAAATCTTTCCAAAATAATAACATGCACCTAAACACCTTGAAGTTAGACGTTCTATCTTTTTGCTAATACGTCAGAGTCATATTCCTATATAATTATTTTATAGCCAACTGCTAACCAATAGAGGTAAACATCTTATGTGGGGTAAGGGGGAAATTGTATAATTAACTACATTCGTATTTAAAATTCAAAACAAATAATTGCTTCTATGAAAATAAAAATGTATTATTTATCTATTAAATGTGTCAAAATAAATCAAAACAAAATGTTTAAATAAAAACATTACTGATTATTTATTAAATCTCAATGTTAAAATATTTAGGATAGTACAGCTGTCCATTCTATTTGTTCTTTTTTTTCCATCTTAGTTCCAATATTTTGAATACTGGGACATTCGTTTTATTTAAATTAAAGATGTTAGTTATGTTTGTTTGAAATGAACATATACTTAACAACATTAATATAAATACACAATATGTCAAGGACAAACACACACCAGTCCCGTGGGGCTCTCAAGAGCTACCTCACATGATAATAATAATAATAATAATAATAATAATATATAGCTGCATTAAGGGGTTGATTATTCTAAATATAAGGATAAGGGAGTGGGGGGTAAATTACCTATCACTCGTAATGACCTAGTGTGGTCTTATTATAATGGGCACATATAAAGGAACAGTAAAATATAGTAAACTATCAGAAAGAGAAGATTTAGTAAGAAAAGAGAAAGGGGGTGGCTGGGGTGGAGGGCGGGGTGGACAACCAGAAGAAAATAAAGATAATTGCTGGCGTGGAAACGCGGGTGTCCGCATCAGAACCTCCTATCCGATCGAGCCAGAGGAGCCGGTTGCCGTCCCGCACCTTACCAGCATCACAATACATGAAAATAATAACATAGAACAGGCATGAACTCTGACCAGCGAGTTGCAGGCCGTAGGAGGGAGGAATAAAATTAATCTTTATGTCACAGAATGGACCAAGGATGAAAACAGAAGCAGAATGAACTAAGTAAACTCAGGGAAAAAAAAGTATTCTCTGAGCACTGACAGGTTGACAAAATAATAAAAAATAAAACGAATACAATACCAGCCACTGGGTGGCATGAGCAACGTGACCAAGAAGGAACATACAACAAACAACTAGTTCGCACGCAGGTACACCACCTAGAGACTGTACTAGCAAGGGAATCATGAGAGGCACCGGAACCGAGTCCCGGTGTAGCCGGCCTCCGACTTGCTCAGGAGCGTTCGATCCACATTAACCACAGAGTACCTCCTGTGTCAGCCATGACTGAATAAATATTGAACTAACTTTGTATATATATATATATACATATACTACATTATATAATGACTATATTCATTATTATTTATTTACCTCCTTCATTCTTAGTATTGTAATATTATTTTGTGATTGCCACTGGTCTTTAAAGTTGCTTTAACAAAGTGCAAGATATTAAAATACAAAGTCTTAAAGGTGTACAATACATTATTCTTATTAATATATATATATAAATATATATATATAAGACTTACACCTACATATTACCATAAAGTATATATTATTAAAATGTAGAATAATATTTTTATAGATTACTAAATATATAAATATCTTTCGCAATATTTCGATGCAATAAGGTAGTAAGATAATATTAATAATAATACTTTGCACCGCGTCTTACTATCCGTTCGGATTATCCGCTTAGGTACCAATTACGCTAATGGGTTAGGAATTGAGAAGGTTTAATATATAGGAAGTGAACCCACATTTGCGTGGAGGGGAAGTGGAAAACCATATAGGAAAAAACCACCCCCAGCTCACCCGAGCGAGATTTGAACCTCGATCTGGAAGATCGGCAGTTTAGCTCAGCTCTAAACTAGCACGTTAGCTAACTACGCTACCGAGGCGGGTAACTAGTGAGTGTTTCTAGAAATACTAATAAGACTTACCTACACATTTATAAATTTATAGATGTTATACTTAATGTTTGTTAAAAGCTAATAAGTGAGAGTAATATGTTGTTTTTTTTCATGGAAAATAAATGTGTTATTTAAAGACTTATGTTAAGTAGCCTTAATCTAACTACTAATGTGTTCATTTATGGTTTAGATTGCACTCTAGACTCTAGCTATTTATAGAAGACTAATACAGGTCAAGTAGCTTTTTTATTCTAACAAAAGTATGTCACTAAAGAATAGCACTTTATCCATGGATATATTCTATTGTATGGTGAGAATAAAGATACAAGAGGGGAGGATAGGAATATAAAGTACAGACACGATAAAGTCTCCAAAATAAAGGTAAGCCCTCCAGTTCGATTCAAGGTTTATTAGAGGAAACCCAGTATTACGGTTCCATTCTCGGTAAAGGTTTTGTTATATAGAAGTGTGAAACCCGCAGGGCAATTTTATAGAAGAGGAAGCAAAAACAAACCGAGAGCGGGAATATTAGATGATAAAGAATGACAGGACACATGGAAAGGAACACATAAAAGGGTAAAGACGACGATCATATTATAGGACCAAAGAGGTAACATAATATAAAAAAGAGTGAATGTAAAACCCCCTTCTGTTCCATAGAAGAAAAATATACCATCGTAGACTGGGATGAAATATTGTTTGACTTAATAAAAGGAAATATTGAATAACTGAAAGAATGAAAAGACATGTCTAGTAAAAATACTAAATATAACTTTAATTTGTAGCTTAACCTACGTTAGTGAATTACTCAATTAACATCAACCACAAAAAATTTATGTTAAAAACATTAAAAGAAAGACTATGGAACCAATATTGACTGTTGTATGATTTAAGACGTCAATTTCATTATGAATTGAATTTAAATTATAGAGAAATTGCATTTAGCACCACATCATATCACCCGTCCGGGCTATACATTATTACCTACACCAATTGACATATTCATTATATTGGAAAATGATGCCTGAACACGGGAATCGAGTCCAGGACCTTTGATTTAGTAAGCCAATACTCTAACCATTAAGCTATCAGGGAGTAATGCTGTGCTCAATGTCATTATTCAATCATATTTTAAGTCAGAGTCTGTTATGGACGTGTGGAAATCGTCAACTACGTATGTGTGATCAATTAAGATCATGAACCATCAGATAACCGACCATCATCCACTCGGGAGGGCTTTATGCGGCGAATAATATAAGGGCAAGTGTACGAATGTGCACATCACTAAGTCCAGGTGTCCAGGTGTCATTTTTCAATCTAAATAATATGCTATTTAGATGCAGCTATAACCGTAATTAGCGAGTACAATAGCTTGGCTATTTAATCCATTACAATAAATGAGTAACTATGATACAGATATAATACAAAAGAAATGTAACTGAATTTAAATGAAGAGAAAGAGAAAAACCATTTTAAAAAAATCCCCCTCAAACACCCAGTTGTAATTCAATCACTGACCTACCCAACAACGGCAACCCATAATAAATGAGCTGTGTATCTTGTCCTGTGCTTAAATTTGCTAGTAATAGTGTTGTTGAGTAATATAATAAGTTGTATGCAATGTCAAGGTCAAACAGATTAACAATTAGTCCAATATCAATATTGAAACTATTATGATTCCCTCCCGGACCTAAGTGGAAGAGACATAAATATTCAAAACTTAGTTCTGTGCGATGTGGAATTTAAATTTTGATTCTGGGTGGAAAGATCCTTTAAATATATTCTCTTCCAGTCAGCTTTGAAAACATTTTACTTTTTCATTAGAAATATTTTCTACAATTAGATATTTTCTATCAAATATTGCCACTGAAGATTAGATTAATTTACATAAGACTATAAATATGAACATTAATTTAATAAATTTTACAAGTTAAAAATAGTTCCTTCTTATCTGAACCAGACTGAAAAATTATTAGTGAAAACAAGTCGCAAGAATTTGGATATATTTAATAAACCTAATTTTAAAATTAATTTGATAAAATAATTATAAGATTTTATTGTGAAAGATTACATTTTTCGGTTATAGTTTGGTATAGCATATAAGACAGGATTATGGTGTAATATGGATACATGGATATGGTTAGTATCCATTTGATCCATGTTTGGAACCCATTGACACAACGTTGATAAAAAAAGAGTACATTTAATCGTCGTCGTATCTGTGTTGATGGAAACACCATAAAGTGTCTAAAAAATAAATAATTGTAACTAACAAATTTAATATTTGTGTCAACGTGAGAATATCAGGAATAGCTTTTAGAAATTACTCTACAAATTTATAGTAATATTTATGATATACAACTTCCCTTTGTGACAAAAATTCAAGAACAACCATTATATACAATACTAATAATGTATTATATAACTACTATACTTATTATTTTTATTAATATTGAGTGTTCTGCCTTACGACAGATCCATTTCTTTTGTCAGTGAATTTAGACCGCCATTACGTCCTGTCCTCTGCCTCCTCCATCAGCTCCCTCTAATTTTATTCTTTCTTTCAAGTCATCTACTATTTGAATCCTCCTTCTTCCTAAGCCACGAAAATTTAGTTCACAAAAATCATGCGCTATCTATAATAGGTCACAGTAAATCTAAACTGGTTAGTTTTTCTGAAAGAGAAATAACTATGATTCTGTTATAAAAATCGCTTATTTAAACCACGCGCTTTAATATAGTATACTATCGATTTAAAATAGTCCCTGGTATTAAAGGAATCTGGGACAACTCTTGTACTTATAAATTACTCGTGCTTTGTCTTTGACTTAATCGTTTCCGGCAAATATATACGCCTCTTTATTTTTCTCTATTGTAAGTATAAAAGATTTTCAAATCTTTTACTCGTTTCATAAAAAAAGAAGTTAAAAGCTATCTTCACCAAATCCCATGCCATTAAAAGAATTCTCTTTCGACTGTTTTGGAAACTTCATCAAGTTGAAACCACTCAGTTATTTTTCTGAAAGCATTTTGGATACAATTTGTTTTTTAGATAGGGACTCGTCCATCCTAACTTATTATAATATGACGAGAAAAACAGTCAAATATATGTTCACAAATCTAAGATTTAGTGAAAAAGGGCAACGCTCTTCATCACAATAACCAATACTTGCTCATATTGGGGAATCGAACCTCAGTATTCTTATATTAATAAACAAACTGTCTGACTGACTCAAACTTTGTCTGGAATCACGTCTTACTAACCATTTGGATTATAGCTCACGTAGACTTAAAAATTACACTAATATTACAGGGCAGAAAGGTTGAATTTAAAGGAATGGCACCTAAAACTGCTTGAAGTGAAAGTATAAAACCATTTAGGAAACATCATCATCAGTGGACTGGACCTGGGTTTGAACTCATACCTCCTGCCATCGGGAGATCAGTCTATTGCAAGTGACACCAAGACCATTTGACCATTGAACTGGGTCCAAGCTTTTCTATTTATTTGATGTATTTAACGTGTACTTTCTGAAACGACTGGACACGATAATTTCTATGAGCGATGGTGAAAGGACCTTTCGATTTTTCCAGTAAAGGTATTTTCACATACCTTCTAGGTATATTCTACAAGTCACAATCAACATGGGACCGACGGCTTTACTTCCTCGCCTAAGGAAGTTGTGCTACGTATTCTTATCACTCAATAATAATTTGTTAGCCCTGGCTGGGTTTGAGCCCACGAACATTGGGTCCTTAGGCGAGCACCTTACACCAAGAACACCAGGTAGATTGGGTCTGAGTTAAAGCATCAATAAACTATTCACTATATTTACCCCTAAAGAGTTAACACTTCTAGTTTATTGTTGGGGGCTTTATTTAAACGCTGTTTAAAAGTTCTGTCTCTATTTACTGTGGCTGCTTACCTACAACTATCACAACTATTCAGAACGATACTTTACCTTTGACAAATCTCTCAAATTATGTAGTTGTAATTAGCTTTCAAATGTAGTCAATAAATTGAACTTTATACGCTCAGTCATATTGTTGCGTTGTATCATTATTATGTGTAAAGGCTGTGAAGCGTGAGCTGAGTCCCTTATAAACATTATCAGGTGAACAGAATAAAATATCCAGAATTAATTACCGTGAAAACCTGCGATTTTACCTCGACGTAATGAGCTGCAATTTTGTCCTTTAAATAAAGTTTTGCCATGCTCGAAACAATTAAGATAGGCTCGCCACCTTTCTTGGTAAACGAACCTATAGTTTTTGTTGACCTTCTCGCTCTACAGTTACTAAATAAAAAAAAAATAGAACAGAAAAATGACGAACTGATTAGAATGTTTATATTTATTACACTCTCCTATTCATTTGTTTTTATGTGTCTGAAACTCAAGATATATTATACACATATTCATAGTTAGGAAATGTGTTTACGAATCTTGGACCACATTTTTAATTATTTTATACATATTTTAATATATTTGTATATTTGTGTATTAAATTTGTAAATACTGTGCTTAGGTTTAAATAAACCATTCGTATTTGGGTGAATGTAAGACAGGAATACCATCAAGTTCTTTTGAAATGCACACCTACAAGTCAAGAGTAACTTTTCTTGTGTCTAGGCCTGTTTAAAATTTCTAAAGTATACTAAAAATAGTAATTAAATAAGAAAACATAATATTATGTTTGAAAATATAACGATCTTGTGTGCAAAATATTTGGCGGGCTTGAATTAAGATAAAAACTTGGATATTTGTTTTAAATATCTTTACATAGTTTCATTAATAGTATATTTTTAGCTCATAAAATTATCAAATTATTATTTTTGAAAGTATGTTCATTCCTGATGTCATAGTGGTGGTTTGAAGAAAGATATAAAATATTTAATTCAAGGTTGGCATACCAGCTCTGTTAAAACCTCTTTTATTTAAAGGTGTTCAGAAAAATATAAAAACAATCTTTCGGAAGCAACGTGAAATTTCTATCAAATTGTCCTAATTAAAAATAACCATCTTAATAAACCTAAACAAATACAGCTATACTTGTATTTTATCTCTTATTGAATAATTAAATATAAGTCACGTAATTACTTATGAGCACTCCATAACTCCTCCCCATTGAAGGTGCAACTTTAATTAACTGCTCTTTCAGTTTAATACTCAGCAAGCCCCAGACAATATCGAAATAAAACTACCGTTATTATTTGTACTTGTAATGTTTGGAACCATCACAAACACATCCAGACTCGAGAAGCAAGAAGAGTGTTACGCTAATTATTTCTGTCTGTTAGAGTACGAGCATCTACATTCATTTAACTAAGTGACAGTGGAACAAAAACAAAAACAAGTATATCTACTTCAGCAATACTTGCAAATTAATTTATTGCTCCCGTATGGATTGAAGGCACATATTAGGCCTCGAAAGGGAAATGTGTAGGAAAATGTGTCCTTAAAAATTTCAATTAGAAATGTTAAACAACTTAATAAGAACCTAAAATATAACTAAGACTTTTTTTTATAAAACTTACTTTACATTGATTATAGCTGCCATAAAATATTGAATAAATAATAATTAGTGTATGTGTTTGCAAATATTTAAAATAATATATTTATTTAGACATTGCATTATGTCTACTTTTTAGTGATAGTAGTATTTTTTGTAAACCTTTTTTAGGATTAGAAAAGGATTTGCAAAGATTCAGCAAAACTACCGAATATGCCCTAAATATGTGGTGAAAGGCAAAATGAATATTCGTATAAATGTCTCTAAAAACTAAGGTGATAGTTTTTGTTAAGGACAAATCAGTAAATGATTGTCAACTTAGTAAAAATGGAAAACTGTTAGAACAAGTGAAGGTCTATGATTTTGTGTCCCTTGGTAGAATGTTCTGCAAATATTTAATAATGGATTATGAAATCGACAGACGAGTAAATTCATATCAGGGAGTAGTTGGATGTATGTGGAATATTGCAGAGTGTGAAGTACTATATCGAAAGAGTTAAATAATTATGTCAGTATATAAAAGTGTGTAGATGCCAACATTGTTGTGTGGATGTGAAGCGTGGGTATGTCTGGAGAAACCCAAGAGCATGGTGAATGCGGTTGGAATGAGATAGCTAAGAAATGTGTGTGGAAAAACTCGTATGGACAGTCGGTGAAATTTTATAATATAATATCATTCATATTATAATTATTTCATTGTGTACACTTTAAATAAATATTTAGTTATTCTAAATTATTAGTCCAATACATTAATTACTTTACCTTAACAATTTGAAATCATTGAATTACGATTTTAAGATTATAATTATATATTTATTAGAATTGTTCAGTAAAATTTTAATAATTAAATGACCTTAAAGAGATGGGTAGTATTTATCTTCTCCATAAGTCAACAGCCCAAAAATGGTTTGATGCGATTTCTAACCTCTTGAAGCTGGGAATACACTCAGACCTTCATGTGGTTAGTTCTGCCCACACCATCTGGTATACATTCCATGTAATAGGGGGGTCAAGACAGTGTGGTGGTTTCCCGTTTCCTTCGACACCAAATTTCTATGAGCGAGCGTGAAAGAGCTTATTAATATTACAGGAAAGTTATTTTAACATACATTTCAGTGTTATTTAGCATGCCACAATTAACATGCAAGCAACAACTTTACTTCTTTCTGAAGGAAATTGTGCAACTAAGTTGTATCACTCAAGGAAAATTTGTCAACTTCAGCTGGGTTTGAACCCAAGGACATCGGGTCCTGCGGTGAACACATCCTCCTAAGACCACCTAGGTCAACAGTGTTTTTCTATATTATTCAAATAATCTTTGAGGATATATAATTATTTGTTTATCAGTAGTAAATTAAAGTACTCTTAAAATAGGCATAACTAAAATTTTAATTTCACATTTAACTAACATTACAAATTATTGTGTATATATATATATATTGAAGGGAGGTTTTGGAAATCAAAGAAATAATTTTATCTAGCCATAGAAACTACCTATATTATAGTCTATCTATCACATTTAACTAACATTACAAATTATTGTATATATATATTGAAGGGAGATTTTGGAAATCAAAGAAATAATTTTATCTAGCCATAGAAACTACCTATATCATAGTCTATCTATAGATATTAAATATAATTCTAAATACTTAAAATATTGATATCTTGAATCAGAATTTATTCCTTATTTTAAAGTATTTGTGAACTGATAAAGCCAAAAAATATGTAATAATATGAAGATTATATCTATATCTACCAATTAAATTCAATAAGTACAACTTTTGTTCATATTTTCTTATTTTATTTATAACTATATAAACCTTTGTGATAAACATACAAAAATTAATGTATATTATTTAATGAATATCTTCTTAATTAAATTTATTTACAAGATCACAATATTTTTTATAATAATACAAATATATTTATATATTTTTATCACATTTAATAATAATCATATCCTAGAGTTGAAATAAATTTGATAAACTTCCAAGTATTTACTAAATGACAATAGTAAGTATAATTTTTTTAAAACGTTGTAGGACTATATAATTAAATGATATAGCAAACTAGATTTGCTTCTCTTGGTTTTCTTTCTCTTCTTCTACTGTCGCTGGTCACGTGACTCTGTGGAAAGATGAGGGAGAGTAGGCAACAGTGACGTAAGAAGAGACTCGAAGAACGAGGATTTTACCAAACCTTTTATCTCTCATCTATTATTTAAATTCAGTGCCAGACTGTTTAATTTATTGATGTGCCTCTGGAAGCGCCAAATTCTTTACACAGACCAGAAGAAATTGTTTTGTAGCGCTCCCCGAATTGGTAACTTTTTATATTCACAAGGCGTACGTCCTCTATTGTTATGGTGAATAAAATCGAGTTCTATAGTTTGTTAAAACGCCGTATCTAAAATTTAATATCACGGTTGATTACCTAATAAAAATTGATATATTTACTTAAAACTTGTTTATAAGATAAATGTGAAATTAAATAAAACACATTGTGGCAGAAACATAGTAAGCAATACAGAAACATCAGTGTTCACCAAAGCACATGATAATTCTTTCCCAATTCCCAGACCAACAATTAAAATATAGCTTCGAAATTATTAGTCTTATAGAAATATATTTCAAATAAAAGTTTTTAATTTTTAATCATCTTACAACTTTGAAATGATAAATTATTTCTTATCTCAAATAATTATGGAGATATGATCAAAATTGGAGATATGCGCGTATGTAAAGTACCTACCCTATACAATTTTTTCCTGGGAAAATTATTTACCCCATATTGTTAATAATGTCAAACTATGCTTGGATAGTAATTTCAATCAAAACAAATATAGCTAGTGTTGAGAAAATTGCTTTTATATTTATTCGCCCCTAAGTAAACTAACCCTAACTTTAATGTTGGAAATATATTTCTATAAAGTAATGTAGGGAACCTTATTAGAATTCTAGATACCAAGTTTTATTCATATTCTTATCCAAGATGCAGACAGACATATGGGATAGTGAAAACATCTTTTCTGTTTCAGGGGTTCATGAAACGTAGATATCCATTAAAATCTCGAGTTTTACTTTTTTGATGGTCACAATACTTCCTCTCTCTGTGGGGTCGTGAAAGAGTTAAAGTTTAACCATTTCATCACAACATGTTCGCAGCAGATGGATAACTGTTTATTTATTTAATTTAAGCTAACGATAATAAGTCTACAAGTTTTCAATATCATAAAATCAGTTTAATTTTAAACTATCTTTAAGGGTGACATTATTTATTTGAATAAATCACCTAGTTAAGTAATACTATATCAATATTTAATAAACGTATTAATCTCATATATAATCACACCTTAATAACACGCTAATAATAATATTTTATGAAATTCAAAATTTATTTGTCAACATTTATAACAAGGGCCAGGATTTTTATGACCTAAAAATTTTTATAAAATGCCCTATTAAAAATGCATTTATGACTTCAAAAATGTAAAAAATGCTCTTTAAAACTAAAAAAATTAAAAACAATGTTTTCCTTACTAAATAAACAAGTAAACCAAAACAAAATCTTAAAATGTAATTTAACGTTCCGTTTCTGTGCGAAATTTAAAGTTTTTATTTTATCAGCAAAAAATATTCCATATAAAATAAAATAAGGAAAAGAAATAAAAATTCAACTTACATTTTCTGGCAGTTTAATTTAACATGGCAAACTTAAGAGTTTTTATTTGAACAGTCCAGAATTGCAATGCACAACAAAAATTATGTGCAGATTTTCCTAAGAAAATTGTTTTCTATTATCTGCTAGCAATGATTTAAACATAGAGAAGCTCCTTTCCACTTCTAATGACACCACAGGAGCTTACTTGAAATAAACTACGTCGCTTTGTTCAAAATCTCCTGAAGTTTCCCTATGGGAAATGTATTTCCCTGATAGCACATCTGCTACTGGGCACAGCATTTCATATCCTTCTTTAACTTGTGCAATTTTCTTTTGCACAGCCTTTCTTTCCCACTTTTCCAGTCACAATATTTAGATTATTCACAACCTTCTTTATCAAATCTATTTGATCCACTAATAGCACTGCTGACTTCTCCAAAGAAGTAATGGCACTAGGCAGAAATCCAAAATTCGACTTTAGGTAGGAAAACTTGCCAGTAATTTCAGGATCAGAAAGAAGTTCCTGCGAAACCTTAATTGAGGTTGCTTTATTGCTGTCAAATGAGTCGATGATCTTTTTCACAACTTGGAAATTCTCACAGTAATAGTTGCATGCTTCAATCCAAGTCACACCCCTTCCCCCTGGTTAAAATGGGAGCCGGCGGCAAAGGCACGTTCGGGGCTTCCAAATTGAATGATTCCACTCAAGATGGTGCCTTATAAAAAACTTTCTTCACGCAATGATTCCACTCAAGATGGTGCCTTAAAAAAAACTTTCTTCACGCACCCAATCAGCTGGTCAACTTCAGTGAATTGCCCTCGTATCTCTTCAGAAACTCTGTGACAGGCATGTGCTAGACATGTTAGGTGCACCATTTTTTAGTACAGTGCTTTTAGAGCAGGACATTGTCGTGTTGGATACCATCGGGCCATATTAAGCTCAATGACTTATCAGAGAGTTTGCTTAATGTAGAAAAATTTACTTTTTCTAAATGTTCACAATTGATGAGAATATGTTCGCCAGGGCCATCTTCTTCCATCGTACCTACCACTACGTTAGCTACATATCGTCCTAAAGCGTCAGTTGTCTCATCCATAGATACCCACATTTTCTTTTCTGCTACTTTTTCTTCTTGATGTTTTCATAGCAATGGCAGATATAATTTTTTATTAGTGTGGAGGAGTCCGGCAAAGACTTTCCAGTGTACTTTTTTAAAAAGCCACGCAATCTCAGATTGTTAACTTTGCTCAAGGGAATATCAGCACAAATGAAGGCTTCGCTCAGTTCTTCGTAAAATTCAGAATGTTTTGAGGATTCACAGGTTTGGCCAAGGAGCATTTGCTGTAGTTTTTTCTCATCCTGGAATCGCTGAAGACCTCAGTTGTGTTTTTCTCTCGTGACATGCAGCTACAGAGTAGATTTATTTTCTGCGGCAACTCTCACCGTCACACATTTTGCAATATAGATTCTGTCCATTGGTAGAGAATACATTTTCGCCATATTCAGCAAAGGAAAGTTTTAATTTATGTGAGACACTTTCTTTCACTTTAGGCATGATGAATGTTAAAATTCATATAAACAACACGTGCAGCTTCCGAAAAATGTAGAGAGACGATGAGCCACCGTTATCTGCAAAACTTGCTCAAACTAGTTTAAACGAGTTCATTTACAGCGTCATTATTCTAGAGGGGAGAGGGAAGAGCTATCTAGCTATCACCGACTTGATGGAAGAGACGGGGGAGGGGTGGAAGTAGTCTAACCCCTGTATTGGCACCATCGTTTGTTATGACGTGTGCAGAGATGTTCTAACCATGGATAAATGATTCAAAAATAACAAAATGACTTAAAATGACCGAAAAACCTTTAAAAATGCCATATTTGCGTAAAAAACTGAAAAATGCAAAAAAATGCCTTAACAAAGCTATTTAAATCAGCGAAGTTTCTTATGAAACACATTCGTATATAGTTGAACAACGTTACAGTTTTGCCAAAAAAAAATATATGCAAAATCACCAAAATCCTAATCCTATTTATAAAATTCTACCATATTGTTATAATTGTATTGATTTTGACACTACCCGTACAGTTTTACAGTGGTGAATCTTAACACTTGAAGTAGTTTTAGTAACGTTTGTAGTTGTCGGACAACTTATTTATACCACCAAAATATTAATCGTATTTGAATTAAATAAGTCATAATGACTATAGAGCTTAGTAGGTTTTCTAACTGTTTTGAATCTATTAGAATGTATTTAATTGTTTGGGCTGCCTGATTATCCTATAACTAGGGGCTATGCTTTTCCCCGGCAGAAGGTAGTGCGATTTGTGTCCATGACTCTGCCCGGTTACCAGGATGGGAAAAAAACTGCCCCAAGGACATACAATTTGGAAAGTGCATATCACTACCAAAATAATTTGATACGGGATTCTTCAATAAACCTTACCATCCTCAAGTATTTGGTGATATAACCCAATTATTTGATATATTACTCAGCTTGCCTTGTGGTATGATAGGCGAGGAGTTTAATCAAGATATTCTTTCGTTAATACTAAAAGTAGTCCTTGATATACCGAGATTTTGTTATAGATTTTGGGCTCTTCCTTTATTTTATTTATTCATTTATCCTTACTTTCTGTCCTGGAGCCTAGACTGTAACTCAAGGCCTATGATACATTGTTTCTCTACCTCCACTAATCTGATAGTTTATCTAATTTACAATTATATTAATTAATTTATAGTTGATTATAGCTCCTAATCTAAGTGTTCCTATTTCCACTATCTTCTAATTTTATCCTACTAGTTTGTCCGTCCCGGGTATTTTACGCCCCCGGTACCCTGCCCCACTTGGTGCCCCCAGATCGATCCAAGCCCCAGTGGGGCAAGCATCCCCCTATCCCCCACCTGAGGAGGTGCCCTACCGGAAATTTCACTCCACCTACCTACAGCTAAAACCACTACCTTGGACCTAAAACTAAACATAATACAACATAAGAAAATAAAAAATAGAAAACTAAAACTAACTTAACCTAATACATTTCTTGTAACTCCGTTGCCGTAGAGCACCTTTAGGTCTTTTCCTTTATTAGAACCAACACCTTGTAAGCTACTTTGTACTGGCTAGAATTTAAATGTTGTGGCGTGGCACATTCTTGAGGGCTACAAATAACTGGCCATGGCTGAACACCAGATGAGGAAGGTTGATACTAACTCTTGGGGGATACAAATAGCTGGCCATGGCTAAACACCGGAGTAGGAAGATCGACACCAACTCTTGAGGGCTACAAATAACTAGCCATGACTGAATACCAGATTAGGAAGGTTGACACCAAATCTTGAGGGCTACAATTAACTGGCCATATCTAAACACTGAAGTAGGAAGGTTGACACCAACTCTTTAGGACTACAAATCACTGGCCATGGCAAAACACCGAAGTAGGAAGGTTGACACCAACTCTTGAGGGCTACAAATAGCTGGCCATTGCTGGAAACCAGAGTAGGAAGGTTTACTTCAGTTCTTGAGGGCTACAAATAAATGGCTGAACACTGGAGTAGGAAGGTTGAAACCAAATTTTGAGGGCTATAAATAGCTGTCCATGGCTGAACAGCGGAGTAGGAAGGTTAACACCAACTCCTGAGGGCCACAAATAGCTGGCCATGGCTGAACAGTGGAGTAGGAAGGTTGACACCAACTCCTGAGGGCTACAAATAGCTGGCCATGGCTGAACACCGTAGTAGGAAGATTGACACCAAATCTTGGGGTCTACAAATAGATGGCCATGGCTGAACACCGGAGTAGGATGGCTGACACCAACTCTTGGGGTCTACAAATAGCTTGCCATGGCTGAACACCGAAGTAGGAAGGTTGACACCAAATCTTGGGGTCTACAAATAGCTGGCCATGGCTGAACACCGGAGTAGGAAGATTGACACCAACTCTTGGGGTCTACAAATAGCTGGCCATGGCTGAACACCGGAGTAGGAAGGTTGACACCAAATCTTGGGGTCTACAAATAGCTGGCCATGGCTGAACACCGGAATAGGAAGGTTGACACTAACTCTGTCAAGGGTCTTCCCCCGGGACTTATTAATAATTGTCATGGAAAATGCCTGTTGGACTTGGAAATGTTGTAAGTGAAGTGCAAGTGTCAAGTCTGAATAGGTAGTTGGGTGATCAATCCTAGGTATGTAAATTGGGTTACCTTGGTGAAAAATCATATGAGATATTTGCTGAAATTAAATTTTTGATGATCTTACCGATTGCTAAACGAGTTCTGCTACACAACCATCTTATGGTATTCTGATTTTGTAATAAAATAGTTATTCCACCTGTTTTAAAATTCATTGTTGGTGAAGCCATACCTAATGCAATAAAACTGTTTAGGGGCTCAAATAGATATTCATCCCTTTCCTTTTCATCGTCGTAATGGATAGAGTCCACGCTAAGAGTCTCAAACAATTTATTCTTCCAGCTGTTTTAAAACATCCTCATTGACAGACATCATATTGTCGTTTCTTGAGCACAGTTTTAACATATTTGAAAATTGTAATATATTCCTGGCTTTTAGACGACTACTATAGGTTTCCTCAACTATGTCACTAACTAGAAGCTGATCTGACACCTAGATGATATATTTCTCCAGCTTCTGGATATTGAGAAGGAGGACTTATCCCAGTTTTGGAAGACATGAAATATAGTTTGAGTATTGGGAACGAGAGTTGTTAGTCAGCCTCACCTTCAAAAACTCCAATCTCAAAAGTCTATACTAATCTTGTTTGTCTTATGGCGGCTTTATGTGAATGGGTATCAGTGGTAAACATTGAAGAAAATCTCCACCCAGAAAGATTACTTTAATGACAAATTGAGAGCTCGTTTTTCATTATACATTTCAATAGTATTTCACCCACTCTAAATGTGGCGTGGTGGTGTGGTCAATTCATCCCAGTTTGTTAGTTTTGCTTCTCTGTTTGAAGCTGTGTAGGCCAAAGTCATCCTCATCTTGGGTGTTGTCGTTTCAACCAAGGAGATAGGTAGCTTGAATGGATACATTTTTATTTCCAACTTCTCTTGAAAAGGTTGGTAGCAATAACAAAGGCAAATCGTATAAGAAAATAATTAAATAAGCAATTATTTACAGAACTAATAAAGATATACACAAATTACAAATAACAGAAAAATAGTATAGTAAACACTTTAGTAATATAGGAATAGCACTTTCCTTTGTAGACCCTTTAATAGCATTATAAAAAGGCTGAGGAACACCAATATAGTCTACTTAGTAACTTAAGAATTTGAATATAACCTAAAACATTATGCTCTAAGAACATTAAAAGGGCAACTTAAACAACTGGATATAAATTATATAAAACCCACGCAACAATGATTTTATATATTACAGAGACATAGTGAAAAATAGAGCATCACAGTTTTCCAATGAAATGAAATAATATACACGGTTGAAAAAACATAATTAAAAATGGGCATTATGGTTTGCCAAAGAGCATAAATATTTACCGAACTGTATCACTAGAAGTTGTTTGTATTAATTATGTCATTCCTCAGCATGAGCTATTTTTTGCCTTGATTTTAATCAACGCAGTGCTAATGAAGCCCGCTTTAGATAATCATTGTTTTTGTGTTTGTTTAATTTTTGGGTTTTATTAGTCTGTGATATCGGTTGCTGTGGGATATTGGGATTGTAAATATGACTTAGGGTAGTTAGCTTATTGGATAATAAGATACAGAGAATTTATATTTCCTATCTTAATTAAAACATTTTTCTTTTAGTTAAGGAAATTTTGAGGCCCCTTTTTAAACCAAATCAGACTAAATCTAAACGTTGCGGCCGCCAACAAGGATTATCCAAATTTGGGATTTTTTTCTATAAGGATAGCATAAATTGCAACCATTGCAACCCTTTGAAATTTAAGCTTTCTAGGATTCAATTTGTATGTTTAATTTGCCATTTTGTATTTTTCAAGTTTAGGTGTTTTTCTTAGTATGGCACGCTCCATAGCGTCCACGCCAAGTTTCAGCTCGCTATAACTCAATTTGAAGGTTTCATCCACAATTTCGGATCTACCATCTTTGATTTTTCAAGCTTAAAACTTTTCTCACAAAGATGGCATGCTCCATAACTTCCACGCCCAAAGAGAGATAGGACTCAATTAGGCCTTGTATGTTTTGTTCAGCATTTTGTATCCACCATGTAGGGTTTTACATTTTAGGATTCACCTCATAAATTTCAACTCTCTAAACTCTAGAGCATCGGGAAGTTGTAGAAAGAGTCCTGGAAGGACAAACACCGTATAAATATTATATTATATAGATAGTCACTAGGAGTAACACAACATTTTTACTATATAGGCCTATATGTAAACATCATCTTTAAACTTATTATAAATTGTGTCACTTGTAACCTAGTATTCCGATTCACATTATAAAAGGGGTTTTGTAAGTGTTTTAATAATGTTTGAGGTTCCCAACAATGTTCATCTTACAGCAAGACTATATTACTACAGAAACAACAATGGACATTTATGTATGATTTTTGAAATGTTTCAAATGAGAGGTACGTAGCCATAATATATGATATAATATAAATGTAAAATATATTTTATACATAATATAATAGATAATATATTACATTATAGTATTTAATAATATATTATATAAATAATAATAGGTTACATTATTATTATATATAATATATTTTATAAAATATATATATTTGATAGAAATGAGACTTGCTAAAAATTAATCACTTTAATTTTAATATAATAATATAATATATTTAATCTAATCAAAACAATCCCCGTATCTGTGGTGTAAGGTATTAGAAATCAATCTAGCAATATATTTCATTACTAGCTATGCGCAGGAATGTGTTTGAATCCTGGTCGGGTGTGTTGAGGGTAGTTCAGCTATATTTATAAAATAAGTTGTTGGTTTTTCTGTCATGAGCATTGTGCGATGTCTACCGTACACAGAGAGTTGAAATTTAAAAAAATAAGTTAGTAACTCGTAAGACTCTAAGGCAGAATTTTAAAATCTTGATTTTTTGATCAATTAAGAGTCTCCTAGGCAGTACGGTATCCTTTAGTTATACTTAAATAGTTTCCCTCAATCCCTCAATGCATATGATAGTATATTTAGTCCAAACGCTACCTTTCTCATACCTACTCATATTTTGGGGGTTCAACTGGTTTAAAAACAACATATGGACTCGGGAATAGATCCCAGGACCTTTGATTGCTTGGTCCTGTGCCTAGATTCATTCTTCACTCAAATGCGGGTATAGCCCGATTAGTCCGTAAGAAACATTCCCACACCAAGGCTAGTTTATTCTCAAAGCTGCTTCAGTAAAATAATTGTCGCTCACTTTACTATCGTGCTCTAAAGCTAGTTGTTCACGGGAGGGTTGCTTACTTTCTACATTTCTAGAGCAGCTGAATGTTTATTCACTAGAAGCGAAATTTTAAGAAAGTTACTCTTAGATACAGGCTGTGAGTTTCTTGCGATGATGCCCGATAGTTTTTGAGAGTGCACTCTCATAATTGTGTCCTTGGAGCCAGACAGAAGAGCTTGTTATCTTGTGATTCTGATATCCGAGAGTATTTTACTATCCGGCTGCTAATCATGTTTGGAGAATTATGAGCGGCGTGTGCACTTATTGTGCTCTTTAGCAAAACAACGTCGTAGTAAACAATATCGTTCATGCAGGGTGAGGGAGTGTATTAATAGGCGGGATGAGTGTGAAGCTTGCAGTATTTAATTAGGGAACTTGTGATCGGAGATGCAATAGTATAAAAAATTCACAAGAATGACAACAGCTTACTTAGAGCAAGTACTCCTGTTTATTGGACCGAATATTTGCAAATATGACAATGTTATGAGGAAAGAAATATCTCTCTAGGATAGACTGTTAGTCACACTGAGATTATTTGCATCGGGTGAATATAATTGTGTTTTTAAAGTAGGATTTATATTTTTGCAAAAAAAATATGTATCCATTTTATGTCAGTATAATATCACACACACACACACACATATATATAGATAGATAGAGAGAGAGAGAGAGAGGGAGAGATAGAGAGAGAGAAAGAGAGTAAATGTTGGTAGTACTATGTCATTTAGTGGCACTTTTAGGCCCAGTTTGGATGAATTTAATTTTGCTTCATAAATTACTTCCATTTATATTAATTACTAAAAAAATAATTATCTAAAACAATTAATTTTTTAATGTTAATAATTTTGCTTTATGGTGGTGAAATTCTTTGAATACCTATAGAACTCTCCAATAATTGTTCTGTATCTTAGAAAGAACTATATGGAGGATAGTGAAGGAAGTATGTGAGGCAATAATTTCATAAATGAAAGATGAACACCTTAAGGTAGGTATTTTGCATTAACCTTTTAACTTATCCATAGAAAGAGTTGTAACACCATGGACACATTTTCTTGTTTTATTTTAAAAAATTACTTCAAAAAGTTGTACATTTGATGTATAAGTTAAAGTAAATCATCCTTTTTTCCAGTGTGGACTCAGTGTTTTCATTCCCAGAATTCTTAGAACTTGTTCCACAATAGTTGCAAATGCTATCATCGTTATCAGCCTCAGCTATTGAAAGAGAAATCCTGCTCATTAACCGTTTACGATTCATTTCCTACTTTATACCTCGGATTTATATTGCCACATATTCCCGAAGGTTGTGTTATTATCATTATGTTTTCCAAGATATGTGATAGCTTCTTAATAGTTTTATCCAATTTTTGATCAGCTTTTCATTTTTGCCTCTGTTGAGTCTATTGAGTAACACATTCTTCTGTAGTATTTTGGACAGAGGTACTGGCCTCATTCAACTCGATGAAATCCACTTGGCTGACAGTACTATTCTTCCGGGGTGGATCACTCGCTTCATTAATATTTGCAGGCCCCTTAGATTCATTGCTGTCCTGGTTAACCTGTTAAAACAAACAAAAATCCAAGGATGCTTTAAAAAATTCTACACGCATGCCTCCATTGTATTACTGTATTTTATTAATTATGAGAATACATACTTACAAGAATAACATTGTGAATTAAAAATCTCCTTTTTGGATAAGGCCACAACATAGCATTTTAAGATAATGTAGGATTGTTTTTAATGATTTTATATAAGTTATCGTAAATTTTTAAGACATTATAAACATAACTTTAACTATTTTAATTAGTTTGAGCATTCAGCTACATTTTGGCGAGAATAGTTTTTAAAAATATCAAACTACTTCATAAATAACATTGCAGGATTTCCAAACGTCTGCAACGCTTTTCAGTTCTCCCCATGTAGCAGCACTCTTAAGGACTTAATCGAAGGGATAGGGAGGAGAAATTAGAAGAAGTGCACCCAAACTAGCTTGAGGAGGGATAGGAAGGGCCAAAGTGTATATAGCCTGCGGATTAACATATCAATTCAATCAGCAATCACATGTGCGGTTAATATTTACTTTACTAACAATTTAACACTACCTACATTACCATCATAAATAATTAAGGTGAGGTCATTAGTGGTGATATTTCTTGTTAGAGAAACACTTAAGATGATCATGAAATGTCCATCACATCAGATGAGCTTTTTTCCTGAACCTCGTTTAGCAGAAACATCCGTGCTTCGCTCCATATTGTGTATATTCAATCACTTTCATGAAATAAATAAACCGTAACGATTTTCTATTATTTACCATGCAGTACAATATAAATGCATTAGTAAACAATACGGTTTAAACAGGGGTAGGCTAGGGGCAGGGGGTGGACTACAACGGGGCCAGCAAACAACCAATATAGAAAGTGAAGCGAACGTTTAGTTTGATTAATGCACAACTTTGTACGCAATTTTCATTCGCGCCACGTTCATACTATAGCCACACAACCTGCTCCGGGTCAGGGAGGGGGTTTATAATAGCTTCCATTTTTCATGCAACTGGCCAGCCCATATATTCTAGGAGGGTGAGGAGGGAAGGGGAGGGATAGGGGTACAGAAAGAGGAAAGGGGAGGTAAATTTCTCTGTAAGAAGAACACACACTCATACAGGAAATTAACGCCACACCCTAGTTTCCAAAAAGTATATATCCTTCTAGCGTGAAAGCGCT
>CABFWB010003062.1:43393-81896 GCA_902151455.1 Timema bartmani
TGCAAAAAAAAAAAAAAACAGGGGCCAATACCAAAAGAATGAAGGTAATACCATTACCGGTGCTAAAACCCGCAGACACACGAGTACATTCACTATAAAATAGTAGTTTCCCCTGGGCTACTTCTGGGTGTTTATAAATTTTCTCAAAATTCCCCCAACAGTGTACCGCGATAAAACGAGAGCATTAAGCAAAACATTTGTGAAGTTGAACGAAAATTCCTTTTTACTTTATTTGTGTTTCATAACGGAGCTCGCAATTTAAAATATATTCCCAAAGGGACTTTTAGATATTGTATTGAATTTTGGATTGAAGCTATAACAATCTATTTTAACTTTGATCTAATAATGGGGAACATAACTCTAAGGAATTATTTTAGAGTGAATTTTTTAACTGTATTTTATTTTAATACTACAGCACTAACCTTCCATATTTTCACCAATACACACCACTGCCACTTACCACGCCACATTCAATTAACGCTTTAGTTAAGCATAAAATAAATAGTTAGTAAATATATAATCTAAAGTAATGATAATTAACTAAAAATTAATAAGATATTTCTCGAGAAATATTTTACAACTGTTTTGAATGAATTCTACCTAATTATCATTTTAACATTAGGACAAAAAATTAAAAATAAATTAAAATATCAATAACTAAAAAATAATTATTAGATAAAGATTAGAAAATATAAACCCTAAAAAGATTTTTTTTTACATTTTAGTTTCCCCTTTTAAAACTCATAATCATACTTAAAATTTTGGTGAAAAACAATTCAATTTTAAATCGTTTAACTATGTATTTATTAATAATGTCATCGTCATGACATAAATTGAAGGTTTTGTTTATTTTAACATTAAAATGATGTGAATTGCGAGTGATATAAAGATTAAAGCAACATGTTTTTATGAGTGAATGAACAATAGGACACGCTTGCTGACAGCCAGAATGTCTTGTCAGCATTCTATTTGGAAATCAGGCCAAATCAGTATATATAGTGCTATTTTTCGAGATAACGGGGCTGACAAAATAATAACCGTACTAAGGGGTCACTCTGCCCGTTTGTGGGTTTGCGCGGGATAGAACACTGTGTCATCGGGCACTTGTGCTGGAGGTCAACCGTCGTACCCAAGGTACCAGCAAGGCGATTATGGATCTCAATGACGCGACAATACGGTGAAATGTCGTTCGTTGGGCGTCATATGGCAGAATTGCGATTATGGATTTATTTTTGTACGTCATACAACCGCTCGCGCCACCAAATTGGCGACAATATGAAGTCGTCCCTCAGAGCTCGTCTTTAGCCGCGTTGTAGACTACGAGTCTGGTTAAAAATTTACAATTNTCATAACATGGCCGTCATCCCACGGGCGTCAAAGTTTTTGACGCGTTAACAAAAGAGATCCATAATCGACCTGCAGGGCTCGTATCCGTGTGGAACACCGAGTGTGTCAGTCAAGACCTCGGTTGAGCATACCTTATTATACTTCGTTCTGTCACGAGCTCCTAGGTAAAGTCCTGTATATCTTTTTAGTAACTTCTTAACAACATCACATTTTGTAGTAGTGCAAGGCAGTACGATAAACCCTAAAAACCAAAGCTATCTATAAATTTCGAGCCCATACATAATCCCGTCACCTTTCCCATCCTGATAGTTTAGTGCTCACAAGGGGGGAGGGGACAATAATAACTTGTAATCACGTATACGAAATATAAATTAGCTCTATCGCAAACCACATCGCTGTGCGTGCAGGATAGGGTATCAAATGGTCTAGTTGACTGATGACGAGGAAAATCGAAACCAATATGGATGTGTATGAATTGCTTTCCTGTACATTGTTTTATACGTTCCCTTTAAGAAAACACCGATATTATTCATCTGAAATTATACCTTTCTTTATCCCAACCACTTTAGTAGATTATCTGTGGATATCACTGGCGCAGTCAGGATTTATTTTTGGAAGGAGGGGGGTTTAGTTTAGTTAAGTTGGCTACTGCAAAATGCAAATAATATTTTATGAGATAAAATCTGAAAATTCAAATAAGCATCTCGCACCAACTCTTAACTCACAAAATGACTTTTGAATTAATTCAATTTATTCTTATGTTAATTTTCCTTGGCTTCATAGAAATTTCATTGAGCTTTTCATCCTACACATGTGGAAAAACCATATCTGGCCATATATACCCAGATCTTGGAGAAATCTGTAATTCCCAGATCTGGCCGATTCCAGTTCTGGGCCAGATCTGGCATTTATCCACATGGGTCCGTAACTAACAACTCTGGATGTATGTACATGAAGCCCATTAAGTCTGTCTTCATTTTCATTTGTAGAGTTCCTCATGTATGATTTCAACAGTTTTATGGACGAGAGAGAAGTAGGTGGGTAGCGAGGTCTGGGGGAGTTTTAAACCTGAACCCCCCCCCTCTTTCTGCACCTGTGATGAATATTAAAACCCAACTGTTAAAATAAACTTTTAAGAATAAAAACAAATAAATAAACAATGAGCTTAAAAAAACAATTGCTTAGCCATAATTAAGACTGATAATATGTCTTTCTTAACTTTTGCTTATTTTCTATAAAGCTTTCAAGGTATTTGTATTCGAAACTCAATGATGGATTTCAAGTAGAACTTTAACAGTTAGAAAAAACTGTCCGTTAACTGAGATCAGCGTAGTTATTGCAAGGGATCTGGCAGTTAAACGATAGCTACTTGTACTGCTGAAACATTTAATGTCCACTTACACAACATATGTGTGCTAGTTAGACTTTTCCACACTTTGTGTCATACAAATTATTAAAATATTCAATATTGGGGGTGGAAAACTGTAAACATATTTTTACTGAAGTTTTTAAAACACCAACTATAATATATAATTAACTATATTAATTACTAAGGACTGATTGCCATGAGTTTTTAAATCTCAATATTTAGTTAACTATTTTTTATATTTATGGGGACCACTTGGCCTTGAGCCTATACACGACCATGTTAACGCTTGTACCTTTTTTCAGGAACTGTTAAAAATATCAGCGTGGGTTTTCTTTATATTAAAAGCTTATAACTTTTTAAATAAGCAGAACTAAAATATTTAGTGTACCTACATTTTTAATATATATATATATATTTTTAACCCTTTACAAAAATTTCTTATTTTTTATGTGTTTATTTCTTATTTAAATTTTTCAATATATTTGAATTATTTTAGTTTCAGCTATACAGGACCATTAGGTTTACAAGAATAAAAAATTTCAAGGTTGTTTGTCTTATATTTCCTGAGAAAAAGGAGCAAAATTAACAAAAAATTTTTTATAAAACGAAGAAAAACTAAAAAAAAGTGCATGAAAATTATTTGTTATTACCTTCTAGTACATTCCTGCTGCATATGATGGCTCTTGGCCTTCTTCCTCCTCAAAATGATCTTTAAATCTTCTTTTCAACAAGAGTTTGTGTCTTCTAATCTTCTTACCCAGCTATTTTTGAGCTTTTTCAGCCTCCACTATCTACCGCCTATCCAGCGTCTTCATCGCTTTCACAAGGTGTTTTCCAGGCCTCAGTCCAATTTCCTTGAATATCATCCATTTACCTATGTGGCCATCATTGAACGTTGTCACTGCCTCATAAACACCAAAGTTGAAGGTATTCAGTCTAACAAAGATTTTTTGGAACATAGGTCCGAATGACATTATTTAGGGATTCATTTACATTCTGGGTTTTGCCATGAACACATTTTTCCAGATAATTCTGGCTTTGCAAGGTCTTGAAAGATGGGTTTTATGAAGCTCATTACACTATCAGGTAAATGAAAGTGTATTGTGTGATCATAATTTTTATTTGAAGCTTTTCTAGGTTGAACTTGGACACTTGGACACAAGGCATGTTGTGGCGTTTCTTTCGATGACAAGACGTGAAAGTATTCGGACAATATTCCTGCTTTCATATTTTTTACAGATTTAGTACTCCTCCTAATAGCTAAGTTATAGAAGGCTTGTAGTTTTAGTGTTGCAGCATCAGTTAGTCGATTTCTTTCGCCAAGTGGAGAACCATCAGGAATTTTTTTAGTCTTGGATTTTAGAGTTCGTAATCTTGTTCCCATACTTTTCTGTATCACACTCTGCATATACACTCAATTTTTTTAATTTCTACATTAAGTTCATAAGGCTTACTCTCACACACTTCCATGTATGCTTTGGTGTCTACATCTCCTAAATATTCAATGTATCGTACATCGTGTGTTGGCAGGGATTGTTTAAATATCTTCACCGCTCTGGCTTCCTCCAAAGCCCCACTTGATCCATAAAGGTTTGCAGAGCATTCATGTTCATGAATGTTATTTAATTTACTGCTACATGGGCAAAATCTAGAAAGTACTTCTACATCCAAAATCTTTCCTGTGTCCAGGGACGGTTCAGATACTACTCCATTGAGGGACATATGACTACTCCTCTGCCACACCCCATCTATAGCGTCTCTACACCCATTATTTTTGGGAATTGCTTCATCAACAGCTTTACTCATGGATTGTTTGGCAAATTTTTTTATTTAGAAGCTAAACATTTTCATAAGCACTATACAGGTTTACTGGAGGACTAAGATTCATAATCCTGCAAAGTTTCTAGGCTGCCGCTTTGCCTTTCCCGATAGCTCGGAGTGCGTACACCAGCCTAATATTTACATCATGCAGGTTTTTTTTAGTGAATCATCTACTGCCATTTTTAATTTCCTCACAGTTATTAGTAGCATCATTGTGGTTGCGAGACACACATTGCAAAATTACCTGACAAACCAATCCAGCTATTTGCTTCTTATTTATTTTTAAACTGCAGTGACAAAATTTGCTTACAGCAACAATGTCTAATGTTGCCTCTAACCTTTTAAAATCAATGATGCTGTATTCAAAATCGTATTCTTGTTCATATGATAATAAAGATGGACTTACTTTATGTTGAGAAAAAGAGTAGGTAGACCTGGTACTACGAGAAGTTTCAAGGTTAGGCCTAGGCCTAGATTCAGAAACTTGTTCAACATCTAGAGTACATACTATTTCTTTTTGTGTAAACCTATTTCCATGAAACTTTCGTTTCCTAATAATCCGTTTACTTCTTGGCATTTTGGTATAACAATAATTTACTTTATAAAATGTATAATCAAAACACCATCAATGCACTAAACCTTGAATAAACCAAAGCAAAAGCAGACAACAACAAAGATTATAACAACAAAAACAGCTGGTATGGAGCTATAAACTGCCAATAGAATGTAACAGGTTAGCCAACATAAAATAAATATTCCAAAGCAATGAAAGAATTATTGTTATTATGTAAAATGTGATACTATACTAGATAGCTAGAAAATCAGAATAGGGGCAAAATTTCTTTTGAACATAGGTTAGAAATATTGTTTTTCAGGCACTTCTCTTTATGATATAGTAATGATTTGAGTACCATTTTAAAGGAAACATTCCATACTATCATAATCAATAATAAAAAAAATCGATAATATTTTTGGATTTTTGCCCAAGTAGTCCCCTTGCCAAGTAACAGTCTAATAGAATATATGGATTCACAATAGTGCACCAATTTGCATTTCCTATCCCTCAAAAGGGGGGAGGGGTGTTTATATCACAGTTATAGTAGAGATGTTGGTACACATACACACATATTATAAATAAGAGCAAAGGATAAGTTAACATAATAAGATTTAATGAAACGAAAGTACATGGAATATCATAGGAACATAATCTCAATGAGTACAGTCTATAAACTTAGTTAGCTATCAAGTAGCGAGGCAATATATCAAGGTCAACAATGGGCGTGAAGCGCCTTATGGACGTACTAGGACAAATAAGATGCCTAGAAAACATCCGTTAACATCATGCGTTGACCGTAAACATTCAACAAGTAAATAAAATAGGGCAAGTTCAAGTTCAGTCATCATGAATAACCTGAGATACATGAGCCAAAATAAACACTCACATGGAGGGCAAGATTACTGTACAAGAAAAATATATAACAATACGGGCCAGGCCTGGTCGGCGAAAGCGCCCCTCCAGTTGATCCCCCAAGTGGAGTTCAACATGGATAAAAAAAATACAGATCAATTAATACACGAGCCATGCCAGAAGGGCAGAAGTAGCCCCACGGGTTTTCCACCCCAACGGGAGTGCAAAAGAAAACAAGAAATACAATACCGCAAGCCAAGCCAGGCGGGCAGAGACGGCCCACAGGTTGAGCTCTTGAACCGGAGTTCCACATAAATAATATACCTAACTAGGTATCATTCCCAGGCCCACTAATGACCAGAACTATCGCTATCCCAAGCTAGCTACCCCAGAGAATGAGAAATGGCCACATAGGGTGAGGTGCGGGATGCATTCCCTATAATTGTTAGTCCAAGGACCCAGCAGGAGATCCGCGTGAGGCGCGAAAACCTAAATTTCTATCCTAAACAAACATAACAATGCAGATAATGTTCCCGAGGTAACAAATAATTAATCCTAAGACCTATCCAAAAACACAGGCCTCTCCTAATTGTTCCGTAGTTATTAAATATATGTATCTGTCCTTGTTACTTCCTCCTATCGAGCTGGGCTGTCAGCCGTAAGCAGCATGTTCACCTATATATGCTAGTTTCCTCGAAGTGCTACGTCCGTCCTGTAAAAGGTTGGTGATAGCAGTCATCTCTTTTTCTAGCGAGTCGGCGAATATATAGTATCCACAGCTAGACATGAGGAGGTGACCAGAGTGAAGGAGTGGGGGGAAATTCCATAACCTTCTAGAAGGTTGACTCGCTGGGCCAACAAATCCAGGGCTGCTTTCAGTCGACTCGCGAACTTTGATGAGTGTGGAGCAACATTATCTATAGGCGCGGTCAGTCACTATTGCTGTGACGCCTCTTCTGATGGGGCAGGGGTCTTTGAGGCAGACATCAAAGATGAGGGTATGTAAACAAAGTAAATAAGAGTTACAAGTCAAGTATTTAGAAACTGTATATCAATACAAAATGGTGATGGCTTGCTTCAAGCAGTTAATATTCATATTCTGAGGTCTAACAGCACTAAACCAATTTAGCCCGTTACAATAGGATTGTTTATTATTTAACTCCAGCGCAATAAAATGTTACAATATAATTAATGGGAAATAACTTTTATTTCCCTACAAGATTTCATATTACAGGCCTAGTATCTGCCAATAAGCCATTTCACATATAGGGATTTAAAAGATGGGGAATCACTTAATTAGAGTGGAGATTAAAAGTGCACTGATAGGAAAAAGTAGAATCAAACTTATTTAAATATATCGTTTAAAGAGACCCTTTGATTGATTATATGAATACATAATATATTTGTATGTAAATTATTTAATATAAAATTGAATATACATAATATTTATCAGATATTAAATATTGTATATACAATATAGATTACATATGTATGTTTGTATATGAATCAAAGTGTATATATATAAAATATTTTGTGAAACACCTCCATTGAGGTTGTGGCTGTGTTTGCCGCTGTCCCATCTTGCTAGAAACACAGGTTGTACGTTGCAGTTCTCTGGTCAGAAAGGTCCAACATAAACGGAATTGATTTATTATAGATATGATATACATTACGTAAACAATATATATAATATAAATATACATAATATATTATATACAAAATATAATACATAGCATATATATTATGTATAATATATAGTATATACATAACATATAATATATTTGATATATACAATAAGCCCTATAAAATATATATACTATATTGTGTATGTATACTATATATTATAATATAATATATAGTTTGTATGTAATATATGTATATAAATCATAATATATAGTATGTATATAATATATGAATATAAATCATAATATATATATAATATATGTATATAATGTACATAAATTTATTTGTTGACTATTTTATTTACTAATAATAATTTTATGAGTTGTTATATAATTTTACCTTTAGCATATATGTTTATAGTTTATATAATAAAATGTAGCATATATTATGTATAGTGTATGTATTATACTATACATATTATATATAGAATATAATGTATATAGTATATAAATAATATATATATTATATAATTTATATTAGAATACATATATATATATTGAAATAAATATATAATATATAAAATATTATATACTATATATTATGTAATATATAGTATACATGCATAATATATTATATATTTTCTACTATATGAAATAAATATTATAAATACTATAGATATATTTTACTATAGGCCTATTAATTGTATACTATATATAATCTGTATAGTGTAATACATTATATATGTTGCTTTTTATTATATGTATATAATAGATGTACAGGATTATTACAAAAGAAATAAATGGTGTGAGTGACATATTGTCATCTTTTGCGTGGTCAATCCAGTGCTGTGGAAGTGTTTTGTCCAGATAATTTCTAACCTTTTGATGCCAGTGACAACAGATGCTCCATCCTGTTGAAAAATGAAATTGTCACTCTACATGTAGTTGAGGCATCAACCAATTGATTAGCATGTCGAAATAAGAATCACCGTTTACAGTGTTTTATAGAGATAAGAAGGAGCCGTACACCTAGTTACGGAGCACAAAAACCATTAGGAGAATCCCTCACACACTCCACTGTTGCCTTAGGACATTCAGTCTTCCATATTCGAGCATTCTGTTTGTTTACTTTTCCACTGATGTAGAATGTTGACTCATCACTGAAAATGAGTCAATTACTAAAACCTTCTTCTTCAAAATGACTCTGCATTTCAAGGCAGAAATCACTACGTTTAATTTTGTCTTGGCCACATAAAAATTGCAATAGTTGCAGTAATTTTCAGTCACTGTTTCAAAATTTTCCAAACGGTTGGTTGTGGAATTTGTTGCGCTTAGCCCGCCCTTGTTGTCGATTTCTGAGGGTTGCGTTGGTAATCGGCACGAACATAACTCACCTGTTCTTCTGACACGTGTGGTCTACCTGGATTTTCACCCTTACACAAACATCCCTTGGTCTTAAATTTATTGTTCCAATCATAAATAGACTAACTTTTTTGTGGTAGTTTTCCAAAACGTGCTTTAAAATGCCTTTACACAACGGTAACGGAATTCATTTTGGTTAATTCAAGCGCACAATACGCCTTATCAACAGCATTGGCAGCTATTTTAGCTAATTAATGATTACGTAACAATCAACTGCAGTGGTGCCAACCAACAAACTAATACATTACGCTTCCACAGTTTCTCAACAACATGGTGCAAGTTGACCTGGTGGTCCAGGGGTAAGGTGTCAGACTTCTGTGCTGGGGTCGGGGGTTCAATCCTTGGTCCTGGCACAGATTTATCTGATTACCAAACCCTTCCTTCACCTCTGACAAGACGTGTATTAATCACAACTTGTGAATATGAGGAATGCCAAGCCTCCATCGTGGTTTGGATTCCACGTTAAACTGTAGGTCCTCCATTTCATCTCACAATCACCCTACCATTACATGTTAGCGTAGGAGCGTATAAACCGAACGGATAGTAAGACGCGGTGCTAATAGTAATAATAATGATAGTGATAATAATATTATTATTAATAATAATAATAATAATAATAATAATAATAATATAGTGCAAAGTGCAAAGTGCAAAGTATATTTTAAACACTTTTTGTCTCATACAATTTTGAATCTGTCTATTTATTTTATAACCACCCTGTATTATATAATATTATGTATATATACTATATATACAATATATGTAAAATATAATATATACTATATGTGATATATGTTATATATACTATATATGGTACATATATATGCTATATAATTTAATATATGTAACAAACAAATAATCTAGTACTTTCAAGATACCATAATGTATTTTAAAAGCGTTTTGATTACTATTGACTAGCACTATATTTTAATATAATTTTAAATAGTAATTATATAGTATTTGGATTAGAAACAAAACTAGGATTGTTAATTTTGAGTTGCTTTTGTTTTCAAATAGTAGACTATTAACTGAATAAATAAACTATAGACTGCTCCGATACAAATACAATTTAGTAACTTTTTATCTTAGATTTAATTAAGAATTAACTATCTATAATTTTAGGACTATATGAGTACAGTACATATAAATTACCATAGTTAAAAATGGTGCACATTAAAATAATTTAAGAACAGATGGCCCATAATATCGCTATGCAGATTGATGAATTAAACTTCTATAGAACTATCCACGCTTGAAATTTTTTTTGTGTGTCTATGTATATCTTTAGTTTCACAAGAGCCCTCAGAGGGAGAAAGTATTGTGATCATCATGGTAATTGAATTCAAGATTTTTATAGCTGTCGACGATTCATGAACCCAAAAATGTTGTTTTTGCGATCCTATTTGACTGTATGTCTGTGTGTCTCTACATTGGCATAGACTCTAAAACATTTTAGAAATCAGGCTAAAACTTGGTATCAAGGGTCTTAGTAAGGTTATCTCGGCGAGTTTATGAAATTATATAGGGCTTATTTTAGTTGGAGTCAAATATTATAGGGGCGTGTTTTCATCCATAAAACATTTATAAAAGTTCATATGAACAGGAGATAGGAGGAATTTTACTGTTCAATTGATAAATAATCCAACAGAAAAAGTAATGCAACTAAACAGGACAAAGTTTAACAAAAACAAGCAAAAAAAATACAATTTGTTACAAAAACTGTTCAAATGGTAGCCTGCTACGATGCATCCTCATAGCCTGCATTCAATGCTTTGTCCTACTCTGTCAAATACAGTTGAGGTGTTATGTATTTGCACACATCCATTTCGATAGGTTCTCCTCCAAATCAGGCATGGGAGTTGAGTAAACAACTGACTATAGATGTCCACAGAGATTAAAACCCATTGGGTTCAAACTCTGATGACTAAGCANAACTCTAAAAAATTAATGTTCATAGACCCATGTTTATATGGGTAGTGTTTGATCAATGAGAACACACCCCTAGAATATTTGACACCGATTAAAATATAACCTGTATATCTAACCCTAAAATTAAGAGTATTTTATTTAAGGTTGAAACAAATGTTGAATCTCATTTTTACTGTAAAATGAAATAAAGGGTACTTTATCTAAGGTGAGATCTCCAATGTGGATCACATCTACACCACTCTTTGAGATACGATATAAAGTATCACAGAAAAGTTTAAAGGCTATTAAAAATATAGTTATTTGAAATATAATTGCACAAACTCTATAGTTTCCAAACCTTAAATTAATATATTTTAATGGTGTTTGGAAATCGAGAGTTTAATACTATGCTCTTTGGTGAACAAGTGTTACATTTTTTCTCAAAATGTTTTATCTTTGGTGGAATATGATGCTAATTTTTCCATTGTTTTTCAAGAAATTATACCTTTATTTGTCTAACATATTTTGTTAATTTTAAGAAAAGTCTCCATTTTGAGATAAAGGAGCGATAAAGTTTTTCGTGGTAAATCTTACCACTTATTTATTCGAAAACTGGAAGTTATATTGAGATGTTTAGTTAAAAATTACACTTCAAACCTTATGGATACATCATTTGGAAAAGCTAATATTATAATATTTAAAAGTTAGCTTGAACTGAAAGATAATTTTGACCTGTCCTCTGATATTTTCTGAAAAATGGATAGAGCAGCACTTTAAATAAAAGTATACAATAAATGAAAAGGCCTGCTAATAAATTAAATTTCCTGAGTGAGAATTATTCACTTTTTCCGAACAGTTAATTTGCCCTGAAATAAATTCTCACCATCTCACTGCCCATTTGGAATATGCTCATTTCATCACACTAATTAGGGTGTCTTCTTCTTTGGTAATAAAATCTTAGATTGGTCAGCAGCCCTCAATTCTTCCCTTATTTTAACTTTCTCTTCCATTTCTTGATAGTTTTTATATTCAACGTCTTGCATCACTTGTTTTATGAATCTTTTCACTTTGTCGACTAATAACATTCTCTCCTTCGATAGTCCCTTCTATGATGGTATAAAGAAGATTTTGATGAAGCGTTGATGATACTAACAGACGAGAAAAGGAGGAGAGAGAGTAAAGCTTGGCAGAAAGTATTGAAATGATGAAGTTCTAAGAAGAACAGGAGAAGAAAGACAACTATGGAGGAAGCATTTGTTGGGCACATAATATATTGATGAGGAAACCAGAATCTACGTGGAAACTCTCTTATGATAAACACTAACAATTACACAGGATCTAGTTTAGAAACCCAACGCCCACGTCACCGGTGAACCAGATTTGATCTCAACAAAATGTTCTCGCGGGTCTCAAAAATATTAATAGATATATTACATTTTCAGAGTCTTTCTCGAAGCTCACGTTGACAGCTCTCCTCGGAAATAGCGAAACATTTATTTGAAGGTCGGCTTACACTCATTTCTCTGATATTTAACATTATCTTTTGGTAAAAGTTCAACATCTTACCCACGCAGCCTAACTAAACCCTGGTTTTTGTAGGGAGCACACTTTAAACCACCCACACCGAAATATATCTTATTGATTTATTAATTATCAAGTTCATTTAAAAATTAACAAAAGATTTATTTACTTTTACATAGTCTATTTAATGAACTCATAAATTAAATACAGTTAGTTTTATTCCCCCACCCCCCACCATTGGGGCAACATGAGTTTCGTGTTTTCAAATAACGGGGTTTCTATGAAAATGATACTGTATATCAGATGAAACTGCCACCATGTACTGTTTGTTTATCCAAAAAGGTATAAATCCTAGCAGGCATGGTTCCACTATGGTGAATCCTATAAGATAGGGCCATAGTGTAATATGCGAAGACAACCTTCAGGGTAAACAAAGGGTGATATTAATATCTTGGCCTGACAACATAAATGCTGATCAACTGTCAATGGTGGATGTGTGGCGTTAAGTATCTGATATCTCCCCCACTCTTCACATACTTTAACCTAAATTATGACTGATTCATACCTCTAGGCAAGTGATGAACTTGGACATATCTGTGAAAGAGCTGTCATGCTATATATTAAACTTTCTGGACATTATTACAGTTTATAAATATCATTTTTATAAATATAATTAAATGGAAATATAAAGATTTTACTCAAAAAACCCAGCCATTCCTCAGTTATATAAAACAATTATCATATTCCTGATTCAGAATCAGCCACAATATCCTCGCAACCAGCCCTGTTATGTCAGGCTCATGTTTCTGATTCAGGATCAGTCGCACTAACTTCACAACCAACATTTAGTTGTATAAAGCTCATGTTCCTGATTCAGAATCAGCCACACTATCCTCGCAACCAGCACTTAGTTGTATCAAGCTCATGTTCTTGATTCAGAATCAGTAACACTATCCTCGCAACCAGCACTTCGTTGTATCAAGCTCGTGCTTGATTCAGAATTAGTCACACTATCATCGCAACCAGCACTTAGTTGTATCAAGCTCATGTTCTTGATTCAGAATCAGTAACAATATCCTCGCAACCAGCACTTAGTTGTATCAAGCTCATGTTCTTGATTCAGAATCAGACACACAATCCTTGCAACCAGCACTTAGTTGTATCAAGCTCATGTGCTTGATTCAGAATCAGTCACACTATCATCGCAACCAGCACTTAGTTGTATCAAGCTCATGTTCTTGATTCAGAATCAGTAACACTATCCTCGCAACCAGCACTTAGTTATATCAAGCTCATGTTCCTGATTCAGAATCAGTCACACTATCCTCGCAACCAGCACTTAGTTGTATCAAGCTCATGTTCCTGATTCAGAATCAGTCGTACTAACCTCACAACCATCCCTTCCACTACATCATTGATCTGCGATCGTGTCACAGCTATACGAACCTCTGGTGAGGGTGTTCAAACGGTAGTATCTGTGAATACAATCAGTGAAGGGTTGGGTTTAATATTTCACTACACAAGCACACGACGAACGGAGAACACGCACGGCAGGACATTAAGTCCAACACGCTTCACGTGGAAATGAGACCTTGGTCGCATCAGATTACTCGCCACTACCCTAGAAAATATGAAGGCATAGTAAGTGTTTCATTAGCAGGTGCCGCAGATCTAACGGCGGTCTCCAATGGAAGGGTGTTTGCCTTGGCGACAAACTTTGGACTGACTTGTATCTAAAGAAAGCTTCTATTTAAATACTTACCCTATAATCAAAGAAGGTATTACGGTAGCTACTTTCGAAAAAATTGTAATTTATGCTTTTGTACTTTGTCTTACCTTAAATATCCATCATATTGAACAAACATGGGCTATGTTTGAGGAATGTAGGCCCACCCATATTATTTGAATGGAGAAGTGATATCTCATAGGAAATAAACAATCTAATAGAGATTCAAATGTCAATATCTTATTCACAAGAAATACAGTTAATTGGAAGACTGAAACCAAAGGGCTTAGAAAGATAAAGTTGCTAGAAGTTCCAATAAACGTTTTACTACACCTTTAGCCAAGGGGGTCTATCGAGTTTTGTGGTGGTGGGGGAACCAGACGCCCCCGAAATTCTCCTCCCCTTCCAAAAGCTCTTTCTAATCACCTAGACTGCATGATATATAGTACAGGAGCCTATTGAGCAAAGTGGAGATCTCCTACAAAATGTTGTAATCAATAAATGTTGTGGTACATATTATGGACGGAAACACTTGAGTAAATATATGTTTTAATAAATTATTCCACTTCCCATCAAATCGTTATCTTATTTCAAACGCAAATAATAAAAGTGAAAGTTGCAGATCATATGACTATATGAAATTTATTTTAGTGAAACTTTTCTTCCTACCACATATACTCTTACAATATACATTAACTCCTTTGCTCCAGCTTAGAAAACTGAGATTAACCGATGAAGGGCTTATTGTGCAGACCACATGGCACCCTCTATCCTTAAATATTAGCACCATCATCGCTAACAGCGGCGGCCGCTCGGTCAGTCGATATAGCTCACTTGTGGGCTCATATCATGGAACTTTTTGTATTGGTAGTATTCCACAGGATGGTGAAATAAATGTTACCGGAATTGATAAATTAAACTAAACTTTCGTTTAGCAGGGCTTGGTGGATATTTTATCAGTTATCGATTGTCTCTTGCCAGAAATAAAATAGGTCTAGTTGGAAAAGACGTAGATATTTAACTATCGTTTATTAGCAATTGCTAGTTACATTTAGAGGTGTGAGAATTTAGGACATGTAGGAGACTATTAATTTATAGCTAGTGTACTGATATTTGACCTACATGAGGTTAAAATAATTATTGTTTTGAACTATTAAACTATAATTTAGGGTGTGGACTATTTAAATATTTTGGTTGAATGAACAGCTTAAGGCAGGAACTTAAAGTATCCTACAATTAGATTAAAAGTACATTTTGAACCAACTGATTATATTCACTTTAAAAATAAATGATTTAAGAACATTCAAAACATCAATTTCTTTAAATGTGTAGCGTAACCCAATCTATGTCCTTCAGGACAAAGGCCGGAGTACAGCATTACAAAAGAAAGGCGAAATGAACTCAGAGTGAACTGTCAGGGATTTAAGTTTTGATTATATTATCAAATAATATACTCGTCCATATATCCTGGCAATTCAATCTGCAAACACTTTAGGTGCACAAAGAAGGAAAATTTTTATTTTGAATTTGCCATTCATAAACGATATTCCCAGACCATTGGAGAAAAAGCAAGTGTTGAAATTGTAAGACAATATTCATGTAGTCCGGATGTAAATATTTTATTTATTTTTTACCATAGAAAGATATGTATTAAACAAAGGATATGTATGAATATAGAAAACCAAGCGTAAGGATCATTAAATATTTAAAGATATAACTGATCAAATTTGTAAGATAGAATAATTTTTACCAAGTTTATCAATTCTCTAACAATTTATATATAATATGAAACACATATATTTAATTAGGGCAAGATTTAAAATTTACAATTTAATTTTGCCCAAATAAATAATGAAATTCTCCAAAAAGAGTTAAATTAACTATCTATGTTTAGTATATAATGCATTAAATGTTAAGTGAAAGAATAACGTTATAATGTATTATCACAAATACTAGACATGTGATTTAATTTTAAAACTATGAATGATATTTGGCCAAAACACAATTGATCCCAAAATTTTACATTTTAAATCTTATTACTGTCAAAAAGGACTTTAGCAAAAAGGTTTACATTTAAACTTCATCTTGTAAGAAGGACTTAGAGCACAAATATCAAAATTTAACCTTTAAATTGTATCAAGTCAAAACAGACTTAAGCAACGTCTCACAATAAACAATAATTTAAATTTTAGGTGGTAAACAAATAATCTTGCTAAAATATTTATATTTTTATTTTCTCACGGTCCAAAAGATTAGAACATAAAGATCCAAATCTAACATTTAAATATTATCAAGTCAAAACGGATTCGGGCAACGTCCCACAATAAATTCTAATTAAAATTCCCACTAGTCTAGCCAAAAGATTTACATTTATATTTCATCTTTTTCCAAAAGAACAGAGCACAAAAATTCATGTTTAACATTTAAATATAATCAAGTTAAAACAGACTTAAACAAGTCTTACAATACATTTTAATTTTAATTTCAACTAGTCAAAACAGACTCAAGCAAAAATATACACCGTATTTCTTCAATTCTAAGACACCATCGATTGTAAGAGGCACCTTAAATTTTCAGTACCACCAACATAAAATAATTTGATTCCAAGAAAAAAATAAAAATAAAAAACTATAAAATACTCTATTTATAAGAAATATTTTAAATATATAATTAACTTTACTAAAAACATTTTTATCAGTAGCTATATTATTCTCACCCCCTTCTGAATCAATATGTCTGATTCTTCTGAGCCATCTTTATCTTCACTATCCCATAGTATATCGTCTTCTGAGCCATCTTTATCTTCACTATCCCATAGTATATCGTCTTCTGAGCCATCAAGAGAATTGGTCGGAAAAGAACTGTGATTCTAGGATGCCATCGATTCCAAGACGCACCCGGGTTTAGAGACGCTCAAAGGGGAACAAGTGTGCGTCTTAGAATCAAAGAAATACGGTACATTAAAATTTCCTCACTGCCCAAAGAACTAGAGCACAAACATCCAAATTTAGCGTTTAAACATTATCAAGTCAAAACAGCTAAGTAACGTCTCACATTAAATTATATTTAAATTTTAAATTGTGTTTGTAAATAAATAAAAATAATCTAGCCAAAGAATTTATATTTAGTTACATTTAAATTTATTAAGTTTTATTATTAAAAAAAAGGACTAAAGGGAATTTAGAGTTACATCTTTCCAAAATATGAAATTTTCTCTTACATTATAATAAGTGTCCTCGGTAGGTATCCCGCCAAGAGTGATTTTTCTTAGCACTCCCGGCAGTATATATTCTGTACAGTTCCTCAGAGAGGGGGGGTAGGGGAAGGGAGGACGGATGACGAGAGGTATCACGTGGTAGGGGAACATGTGACGAGACAAGACTGGAACAGCCGAGAATAGTCACCTACACGTTTCTCGAAGGTAGTAGCAGGTTCGAACACCGGACGCGAATCTATGCGCTCTTGGCGAGGACTATCTCGTCTTGGAGTTGAGTAGGTAATTCTAACCGTGGATCATGTTCAGGCTGGACGTACACATCGTGGATTGCGGGGGAGGGGCAGATAGGCGGTAAATTTGATTGTACCTAATATTACCCTATCAACTATTATATGATGTTTCTTTTAATGTTAATACGCTAGTAGCTCGGAACGACGTTACAAATTCATCAATGTAAGAAGTTCAACCCAATTACTCCAGTAATAGTCTTTTTTTTATTTGGTAGTAAATCAACCTTAACCCTTAGCTAGGGACTCAAACGGGCTACCAAACTAACTACGAGCAATATAATATAAAATAGAGGTCTCTTGCTATAAGCTTTTGAACACCTCAATATAGCCTGAGAACAACATTTTTACTACTTTTATTAGGATAATAGCATATAATTTGCCTGAAGGGAAATTAAAATCAAATTTAGGTCAAAGTTGTTTAAAGTGGGCATGAAGCCCAGGAAGGTTGAGGGGGAGAGGGATTTGGACAATTTCCCTTTGAAATGATCCCTTACAATCTATTTAATAAAAAATAAATTGTTAAATATATTAATTAACAGCTAAATACATAATTAGGTTATTATTACTGAGTTGTAAATTACTATAAAATTATTATTATTAATAGCACCGTGTCCTAATTAACAGCTAACAACATAATTAAGTTATTATTACTGAGTTGTAAATTACTATAGAATTATTATTATTAATAGCACCGTGTCCTAATTAACAGCTAACAACATAATTAAGTTATTATTACTGTAACATAACTCACAATTAATGAGAAACTAAAAAACCTCTGGAGGACCAGTGTTACGAACACTGGCAAATGGACTATATGGAGGAATAGGAATGGGTAGAGGCAACCCACCTTCACGTTATGTATGCTGATTGGTAGTGTATTGGAGCAGTCCTCTTCATTAATACACAAACATGAAAAAAAGAAACTGGTCCACTTCCAGGTGAAAGGTCACGGAACGTTACCTCACTTCTGGCTCTACCGAGTCTCAGCTCACGACTATCTAAACCCGGCAGTGCTAAAAAAACCACGCTAGCGACATTTGGAGGGAAAACAATAGGCCTAGAGTGGACCAGGTAGGTTCTTGTTGCCTCCAAGAGTGAGGAAGGGTTAAGGAAGGTGGGAAGGGTTAAGAAAGTATAAGGTAAAAACAACACAGTCTTAACCTCAACACTAAGAAAATATACAAACACACAACATTACGTTTTTCACCTTCTTCAACAACGTAAAACAAAGAAGAACAAAAACAAAACAATATAATACATAATAATCAAAGTATAAACAAAACACTTCAATTTCGAGGAATAGAGAATCTAGATAAAAGGAGCACAATCCAAAAAATATAGCATCGAGGACTGAAACATGAAGTAGATAATTAATAGCACTGGTCAAACAATAGAACAATATACAAACAATTACTGAGTTATAAACTAATATAAAATTATTATTATTAGCACCACGTCTTACTACCCATTAGGATTATACGCACTTACGTTAATGTGTAATGGTAGGGTGATTGTGAGATGAAATATAGGACCTACAGTTTAACGTGGGATCCGAACCACGGTGGAGGCCTGGCACTCCATATATTCACAGGTTGTGATTAATACACGTCTTGTCAGAGGTGAAGGAAGGGTTTGGCAATCAGTTAAATCTGTGCCGGGACCGAGGATTGAACCCCGGAGCCTCAGCACAGAAGTCTGACACCTTAACCCTAGACCACTAGGTCACCAAAACTATATACTATATATATACTTATTATTAAGAGTATGAATGAGTCATATGACCTCCCTGCTTCATTGAAATTGAATTATAGACACGATGGCTAGAGGTATGATCTAGGGCTCCACCAATCTCCCCCCAATATCCAATCCCTTACTCCCGAAATTGAATCCTAGATACGTGCTTGGTTTCAGTAATTTATAATAATTCACAATGCCACGATCCTGGACAAAATGTCTAGTTCGACATCTTTCTCAAAGTTATAAGATACATGGGTTTGTCTTCCCTTTTAATTAGAAAATAGTATGTAAGGCAGTATTGTTAGGAATTTATTTCATCGTAACGGTTCTGGACTAAGCTATTTTGTAATTAATGTGGTATATGTCTTAAATCAAATTTTCCAATTACGGTAGGTTATTATATCAAATAGATCTATGATATATACTGTACTTTTACTTTAATCCTAACTATTTTGAAGAAACACCAAGAATATACTATATTCAGTAAAACAATATTTATTACAAATCCTTTTGTTATGTGTAGCAAATAAAAATCCAAATTGGCCAAACTTAAAACATTTCTGTATTTTTTCCATAAAGTCAGTTATTTAACTATAAATACAACTTTGTATACGTTATAATCAATCAAACTTAGGTATTACTTATTTCAATTATTCAAGAAAAAATATATTTAAAAAAAATTAACATTCGTCTGTTTTTAGTAAAGTCTTGTTTAGTTTCTTGATTCTTATTAAGATAAGAAAATTTCCTTTTTCTAGCTAAATTTGTACTAAGGTGTGTTGTATTCATATTCATGAATGGTACATCACACACATTTCACTGTCTATATTTAGGCTCAGCTTGACATACATTATTCATGAAAGCATTGAATTACGGTTCCCATGGAAACCAAACATAACATTATAAACATCCATTACTTGATTGAGTTAGGAACACGTGACACAAACCATAGTCGTGGACATTTCTGGATGTATCGATAGTAATTACAAATAATTACAATCGAAACTATATTAAGAGGTCATCCCACTCCGTTTTCAGCTATTAGTGCCATCTGTCCTCCAAACACAACAAGCTTATTTATCAAGCTACAGGACATTTTTAAGAACTGGGTCTTACTACCCGTTCTTGTTATACGATTATGTACTATCTAGGCTAATGGTTTTAGGGATTATTACGGTTATTATATTCAGAGGAAGTGTACACGCATTTGCGTGGATGTAGAGTTGAAAACTATTTTGTAAAATACATCCTCAATACAGCCGCAGCATGTTGGAGAAGATAGTGCCAACAATTGCGGAACGTTGGTGACCTGTGGTAAGCACAGTGATCCCTCCAGCCGTTAATCTCAGTTTTCTAAACAGTATCTGCTACTTGTTTATTCAAGTAGCTCCTCATTTGTCTTCACGAGGCCTAATTGACACCGTTACAGTCCCACTGCTCCCCATAATAATCTGAAGGCGCTGGGTATTGAACCTGGGACATCTGGATAAGGCAGCAACTCTAACCACTCAACCACAGAGGTGGTCACTTCTATTAATAATCCAATAATTACGCTCTCTACATAATTATATATGAAGCTGAATGTTTTTTTTAGCACCACGTCTTGATATCTGTTCAATGTATAGGCTTATGTACTAATATATTAATGGTTTTAAGAATCAGGAAGGTTATATTTGTGAAGTGTACCCTCCTTTCAGTGGAGAGAGAGTGAAATACCATTTTAGAAAACCACCCTCATTACACCCGACCGAGATTATAACCTTTATATCCCCGTCACCAGCAGTCTAGCCTACTACGAGAATAACATCTTAGACCATGCGTCCACTGAAGCCTGTATTAATGAATTTGAAACATATCAAAACTTAAATACAATAAGTAAGTGTTAATTAGTTCGTAGCCTATGTTTTTTTAACATTATAGGACCTGTATGAAAAAAATCAATGGTCCAAAATGTTTATTTATTTTTTATTCACATTCAAATTAAATGTCCATTAAAAAATATGTAAGGCTGCATTTGTTGATAATATGTCCTCAGGCAAATACAACGAAATGAATCCAGTCCACCATACATAATCACAGAAATGGTTCCTTTTATTCAAAACACTACTCACACGTAAAAAACAATTCATCATCGTCGATCATGGCACAGTGTCACTCATATCTACCTTAAGACTTACCATAGTCATATTTATTTTTCTGTCACCTCCACCCTATTTGTATGTTAACTGTGTGTGGGCCTGGATATTTGTCAGGATGTCTTTGGCCGAGGATAAGGGGAGGATGATATAATTACTTGCGTGGGTTCGTGAGTGACGTTAGAGGGCGACCAGACTGTGCGAGCGACAAAAATATAAAATAGAACACATTGGTTGTAATGAGAGGTGGCCAGACTGGAGCGCGCTTGACCCGGTACAATCTAGTTTACAGGCGCTAGTCAATATTATCGTATGTTGGTTCATTGAGTGCTAGGAAAACTTCTCATTTTGACAGTTGTATTACTATTGATAGGCTTAGCATACTTGTTACTAACGTCCTCATTTAATTGGTAAGATCATAAACCATACCTTTATGTATATATGTATAAAACTGATATGTTAAAATACTTCAATATTATCAAAGTATGCCTTTACAAATAAGACTTGGTCCTTAATGTTTATTAATAGTACTATTCTAATACAAATGTAATGTTAAAAGTGAAGTTAAAATGAAGGACCTAGTGAATATAGATAGATAAGCGAGGGACCGAAAGAGGTGTTATGAGGTTCTACCTATGGCCTGGCTGACAGCTAGGTGGTCCCTGCATGGACATCGAACCTGATTCCCTCTCCTCGAGCGGCAGCCCCAACTGGTATTTGATGAGCCCGACGACCTAGCCCGCGTGGCCCCGTGACAGGCAGCGTGACCTCCAAGCATAAGATCTCCCCGGTAATCAACCAGCCCTGAGGGCTTCAAACCCCTCTTATTTAAACCGGCGAACGGCCTGGTTTAAATAAGAACAACACCTGTTAGGTCACTTGCTATTTACAACTTACAATGTTTATACAACGCGCCTTCCAATTGAGGCCGTTAGTTACATGACTTATTATTTCTTTAAGTTTAGTATTATATTCTTCCTCTTCTTTTAGCTTATCATTGTTAGTTCGAGATGTTAATGTTGTTTTTGTGAATAGTATCTCTGTTTTTATGAATAATAATCATCTGACATTGGTGCAAGTGTAGTTGTGGTACGCTAAGAATAGTTACCGAGGGTGGTGCGGTGTTAGAAGGCCAATCCAATCTCCCATCATAGACACTTTCTATTAATACCAAATGTATGTTCTGCATACTACTATCCTTATTACCTGTTCGTAATAGTTACATAACAGAAAAAAGGGATAGTAAAGAAGTTCAGTACATTTATAATAAATGTACCTTAAATAACCCCGGAGAGAGTAGGAATAAATGTACGGAGAATATCTTAGAATACTCAGTTGGGATTCTCAAGTCAGAATATTTATTACCAGAAGTATTTTTTATCTCCACATGTTAATATTTGTTCAGGTTGTATGCATATATGTTAATAATTATTATAATGGAGTGGGAATTGAGGTAGAAATATTTTACAGGTAGCTTATCAGACCCAACTGGAATTCGAACCATGAACCTCTTCAGTTGATCAATATAACATGAGAGTGACGCCTTAGAACATTCGGCCACTGAAGTGGGATATTCCATGCTATATAACCCAATAATTTCCAACATAATCTTATAAATACCTTTATTATATTTTGAAAATGTTTCAATTGGCTCTCACAGCTATTTGCAGTCTACCAACTATTTATACAGAGGGAACATTAATTGTACAGCCAAGTGTTATGTACCTATATAAATTAAAAGTGTAAGAAGTACTCGTTAGTTTTCCAAACAACACTTATAGTTTTGTCAGTTCGATTCAGACAGTCGTTGGGCTCCAAGCGGCAGCTTGTCCAAACTGAAGATCTTCTCTGGGAACTCGGACACGCAGAGATGACGAACCGCATGGCTTTCAACCACGTATGCACAAGTACTTTTATTTAATTTGTTGAAAAGCTGTGCATTTTTATAGGTCCATTACAAACAAACAATTAATAATAAACAATTTTTAAGAAATTCGTCTATATATCATTTACCTACAATGTAGTTTTAAATAATAGTGTATAGTAAAAAATAATAATAGTACTAATGGAAATAAATTGCATATCAACCCACTCCTGAAAAAAGTCAGACGACATATTTTACCTCATATTTATACTGACAAACGAAATTATGATCAAATGTTTAAAGTATTAGTAAGAAACTTTTTTTTTACGATCCACACTATAAATCTTTTTAAAACTAGAACTAGCTTTAAAATCAGAAATAAGAGACTACACAAATTTGGATAATTTTTCTTACCAACAATATAAATTATTGCTGAATCATTCTGGTTGATTCAATTTCACGTGATAGCCAACCATTATAGGGGGAAAAAGGCTATATAATCTCAGTTTATTTCTCGGTCATTTTGATTTGAAAATCTGCTGCATAACATTTAATTTTCACTAAACCTTCTACTCTATACTATAAAGTTTTTCAATTGATTTCAAACTTGATTTATTTGAGATTATATTTTTTATTCTATTTTCAGGAAATAGAAACTATACACATATATTTTATCATATTTACTAACCCCCATAAATGTGCGCAGTAAAAAAGTAGATGTGTTTTTAAATATACAATATTATATTTCTTCTTTCAAATTTGTTAGCATATAAATTAAATTGTACCTGCATATGTTCCAAAGTTATTACGTCAATCTTACATATTTAACTGATTTACAGTGTTTTACAAAAATATACCTATACCTATCTTGAGCTATTTCAATCCAGTCCACCCCATTACACCTTATCACTTTCAGGTCCATTCTAATGTTATTCTACCATCTGCGTCTAGGTCTTCCCAATGGTTTCTTCCCATTGGGTTTACCAGTCAGTACCCTGAACAAAGCTCTAAAAGCTCCTGTCTGCGCTGCATGCTCTGCCCAACGCAATATACGAGACTTGATTATCCTAAAAAAGTATTGTGATGAATACGGGGTATGTAACTCATCATTATGTAATCTCTTCTACTCCCCAATAGCCTCATCACATTTTGGACCAAATCTCTTCCAAAGCACCTTGTTTTCTAACACCCTAAATTTGTTTTCACCATCTAAGGTAAAAGGCCACGTTTCACACCCATAGAGAAAAACCGGATATGAAATATTATACCTTGAAAAAATAAAAGTATAGGAAAAGGGAATTGTTATGAGTATAAAAACAGTGAAGACATTAAACATGTTAAAAGTATGTTAACGTATGTTATAGCAAAAAGTTGAAAGATTTGATTCACTATTTTGTTGAACATTTTAATGTTATGTCAATTAGGTTTATTTTATTTGTGTGATATATTTGAAAACACAACTAATTAATTAATCTTTATCTGTGATTCCTTGTTCTTTTGTTCAAATACTGTAGCTGAATTAGTTGCACATTTGGTGCCGATTAGTTTCGACACTAGACAGCGTCATCTTCAAGTCTAATATTTAATGTATGTGTTTGTTCCTTATTTTGTTAAAATATTAGATCACAATGCTTAGTATTGAGCTTAGTCATCAGAAAATTTGAAGATAATGCAGCCATTCCAAAAAAGAGCAAATTATCACAGAAAAGGAGAAATCAAATTTAAACACATTCTCTCTAACCAAACATTTAAAATGGTTTGTATAACTTACTATTTTGCATAATTTTATGAAACCCTGTTTTCAAATATTTCAAATCAATCAAATAACCTTGATTAATACAACCCATAAACTAAGCATTACAATCTTCTAATTATTGTTCCAACATTTGTAAGTATATTTTTAACATATTAAATTTATTCAATGATTTATAAAATATACTAATTTTGTTTATTTAGTTTTTAATTATTTCATTCATAATCTATCTTTTCAAGGTCTACTATTACTTATACTCAATTGATGAAATTACTAACTATAACATTATATATATTTCATGGGATTCTCATTTGTATATTATTTCTAATTTTTAATGACAGCCTGTTGGTCATATGCCATGTTTAAAAAAAAATAGTTTGACTCTCATAGATGGGTGTATCCTATTGATGTCTATAAATGTATTATATTATTTTAATACAGCTGAAAACAAGACTAATTGTTAAATGAGAAAAGTGTGAATTTTATTCCATATTTAGGATACACCATATTGTGTATATTTAAACGTGGAGGGAAGTCAGATTTGACCTCGGAGGTTAGTGAAAGGTCAAATATAGTATGGCCACCACTCTACTGGACCTAATGTTTAAATATGCTTAAATTATGATGCAAATAGTGTAGAAAGACATTTAAGGTGTCATTTAAAAAAAATAGTGATACTCATTCACTAGGTGACACTATAGAGATAACTATAAATCAAGGGTTTGCAGAAAGGTCGATGTCATTAGTCACTATTGATGAAAATAAACGTGAATAGCCTGCATAATTATTTATTTATGACCATGAAAAATATATATAACGAACAAATATTATAGTATGGACATAATATATCTAATATATGTAATGAACAATATCAACAATCTCCAGAACCTAAGCACAGTATATAGCATTTGAGTGAAAATCGGCACATTTGCAGAGTCCACTGGATCAATTCATGGCATGAATCTGATGCTTCATGAAGAGTGGTCCAAGAAGACTGCCATCCAGTTGCCTCTTTGGTCCAGCCACAGCCAGAGGGCTTGGCATATCTGGCTCTATGACCAATGACTGACTGGTTGTAATTGGCCTTACAGCAAGTGTGCTTGATGTGCTGATTTAGTGCTGCTAATGTTGTAGGAATTTTTTCAATTGCTCTAGACTTCCGTGTGAAAAACTGATTCCTGGCACCATTAGCCTCCATGATCTCACTGGTTCTATCAACAATCATCACAAAACATCCCTCCAGAAATATCAATGGTTATTGACTGATCTCACTTGGCATGGATAGGATTTTATAGAAGGCATCATTTCCCTTTGGGAAAGTCTTCCAAGTATCACAGGCAATCTTCTTTCCTATACCGGTGAAAGCATGATGGACTGGCAGATTACGACACTGTGTCAGATTAATTGTGGCAAACATTTCGTAAATAGCTGTACCAAGAGCTTGACCCAACAATACCAAGGGCAATCCACAACTCATAATGAGTTAATTTTATGAATGAAGCCACAGCCAGTACTACAACATCAGTTTAAACGGTGCGTATGGTCACCTACTTTTTCCTCTTTTTCACAGCGTCTGTCAAATTGAAAAGTACACTAGTTTTGGCCCCCTCTTGAGAACATGGGACAAGGTGAGCCAAGTATGACTCATCAAGAGAGCTTAGAACTCCACTTATATATGCTGTACAAAGTTCCTTGCCCTCTGCTATCTGGAGACTTTCAGAACAGGAGAGCAAACAATTCAGATTTGTTATTATTGACTTGAAGGAAGTATTCCAGTTCTTTGGCATCACAATAGAAGGAATCACTTTTCTCCTTCTACCCTCTCTGCTATTTTTACTTTCTCTCTATCTTACAGGTAGAGAAAGTATGGTGATCGTCAAAAAAATCGAACTCGAGATTTTGATGAATTTTGACGTTTCATGACTTCCTGAATCCGAAAAATTGGTTTTTGAATTTCCGTCTGTCTGTCTGTCTGTCTGTCTGTCTGTCTGTACCTCCAACTAGAGCCTAAACTATTTTACCGATTGAGCTGAAACTTGATATCTAGGGTTTTCATAGGGTTGCCCCGAGGGGTTTTTGGAATTGGATATCTACCCCTAAAATTAAGGGTAGTTTACTGAAGGGAAAAAAGAGAAAAAGTCGATTTTCTCAAAATCGGCTCTAACGATTTTGATTAAATTTCATTTATGAACATTAATAAATATTCCAAACAAAATGGCTACTCTCAATATTTCGGCAAAATGGCTTTAAGGGCTCCGGTCTGATGCGTAAATTAACATTTTTTATAATAGCTCCGAAACTATTTGAGATATGAAATTACTTAGCATTACAAATATGTATATATATTTATAATACAAATATTTTATTCGAAACATATTTTTATAAAATCAATAATTTTCAATCTATACGCAATTATATATATATTTTTAGCTTTTTGGACATTAAAGCTTAAGTATTGCGATCGTAAAAAAAACTAACCTGAAATGTTGATGGATTTCGACGTCTCATGACCCCCCGAACCCTAAAAAATAGTCTTTGCAATGCCGTCTGTCTGTGTGTCTATTAAAACTTAAAATTAAGGGTAGTTTACTGAAGGGCAAAAAGAGAAAAAGTCGATTTTCTCAAAATCGGCTCTAACGATTTTGATTAAATTTCATTTATGAACATTAATAAATATTCCAAACAAAATGGCTACTCTCAATATTTCGGCAAAATGGCTTTAAGGGCTCCGGTCTGATGCGTAAATTAACATTTTTTATAATAGCTCCGAAACTATTTGAGATATGAAATTACTTAGCATTACAAATATGTATATATATTTATAATACAAATATTTTATTCGAAACATATTTTTATAAAATCAATAATTTTCAATCTATACGCAATTATATATATATTTTTAACTTTTTGGACATTAAAGCTTAAGTATTGCGATCGTAAAAAAAACTAACCTGAAATGTTGATGGATGTCGACGTCTCATGACCCCCCGAACCCTAAAAAATAGTCTTTGCAATGCCGTCTGTCTGTGTGTCTATTAAAACTTAAAATTAAGGGTAGTTTACTGAAGGGCAAAAAGAGAAAAAGTCGATTTTCTCAAAATCGGCTCTAACGATTTTGATTAAATTTCATTTATAAACATTAATAAATATTCCAAACAAAATGGCTACCCTCAATATTTCGGCAAAATGGCTTTAAGGGCTCCGGTCTGATGCGTCAATTAACATTTTTTATAATAGCTCCGAAACTATTTGAGATATGAAATTACTTAGCATTACAAATATGTATATATATTTATAATACAGATATTTTATCCGAAACATATTTTTATAAAATCAATAACTTTCAATCTATACGCAATTATATGAATTTTTTTAACTTTTTGGACATTAAAGTTTAAGTATTGCGACCGTAAAAAAAAACTAACCTGAAATGTTGATGGATGTCGACGTCTCATGACCCCCCGAACCCTAAAAAATAGTCTTTGCAATGCCGTCTGTCTGTGTGTCTATAAAAACTTAAAATTAAGGGTAGTTTACTGAAGGGCGAAAAGAGAAAAATTTGGTTTTCTCAAAATCTGCTCAAACGATTTTGATTAAAATTCGTATCTAGGCGTTGATTAAGATTATAAATAAACTGGCTATTTTCATTTTCCTATGAAAATGATTTTTAGGGTACTTTACAGAAGCGTTAATTTCCGTATCTCCACAACTATTTGAGAAACTAAACAACTTATCATTGCAAAATTGTAGGACTATTAGAAATAAAAAACTTTTATTTGACATATATTTTTATAAAAGCAACAGTTTCTGAGATATTTGCAAATATATTAATACAATTTTGTGAGCTTTAGTTGTAAACATATACTACTTAAGTCTTAACGCAATAATTCTCCAATGCCATAGAGTAATTAAATATAAGTATCTAAAAAAGTATGTTATTTTTCCTTAAATCTCTTAGGAGAAATGTTTGCATAGCAATGATCTATCTCCATTTTAGACTCAATAGTCAATATTTACATTTTTTATTGGTCAAAATGTATAAATGAATAATTAAATATCAATGCGATGACTTGAAGATCTGCAACACCTTATAAAATGTTAAAATTTTAACCAGAAATCGAAATTTTAATACGAAGTGTTGACCCTTGTGGAAGACATTAAACTGTTTGAAATGCTCTTAGGTGGACAAAGATGCGCCTCTTTTCTCATTGATTATATATCATTGTATATTATTTTATGCGTGTTCTTATGTGGAGTGGTGATGATACAATGTACATTATTCCGTTCAGAAATCTTACGAGTTTATAGAAAGAGAGAGAAAGTCTGTGCGGTGCGCCGTACCATTTATTTTCACTGTGGATTTCAAGATGTAAGGTATAAATGTATCCCAAACTTGTTTGATGCATCTGCTCTTCTCGAGGTGAATAAAAATAGATGGTGCGATACATTTTTCTGCATAGGCCCTAGTTTTGAAATGTTTTTTGCTATTCCATGATATAGAATTTGAACCACAACTCCACCGACGAAAATTGCTGCATCAACTGTGGGTGCAATATATTTTTCGAGAAAATCTGTTTCCAAGCACTTAATTATACACGCTATAGTCCTAATACACATTTTTCCTCCAGTTAACAGAGCTAGTAGTGCTGCATATTTTTTGTGGGTGAAGAAATGGTCTATGTTTCCATCCTGGGCTCAACATGAGATGTAAAACCTCTAAAAGAGACCACAATTACTCTTCAGTGCTGTTGCCTATTCCTTCAGTTTCCACCTAGTCTTGACAAATGGTCTACTGAACATTGACATATTGTTTCTTGGAAATGTTACCGTGACAGGTATCGTCCATTATTCTAGCCTTTTTGAGATAAACTCGAGGTATTGCTCCTCACAAGTGTTCTCAATCCCTCTCACAGAATCAACCAACTGGGTGTTCATTATGTATTTTGTGTCAATGACTAGTAGGTCTTGGCTGTGTTCTATAAACGTATTCCACATATTTTCATACACTGTCACAACTGTTTTAACATCCTTAAGGAAATATTCATGCACGTTATGATTCTGGTCATGGCGAGGCTGTCCAGTGACCAACACAAGCACCATCCTGTTGATTTATAGCCTCTTCGTCAAACTATGTAGTTATCCTGGCAATTTCTGACCATGATATCATCCAACGTCTGAATTGATTGTCCGTTAGTTTAAAAACCCCAAAAAAATCTTTCACTGATACATTGTTCCTGGTTTTGTGGACCATTAAATCCCCAGACTAAAATTCTGCTAGCACATCTGTGTATTTTGCAGTAAAATGTATCACATCACAGACGCCTATCTTGATTAGTGTGTGTGATCTAGGGTGAACAATCAGGGCATGATCTGTGTCAAATATTCCACGTAGAGCAGGAAGCTACTCTCGGTAAGTGACCTGATAAACTGCAGAAATATAAGCTACAATAAGTGTCTTTCGACAATAGTAAAATGGTCAATGGACTTTACTTGTTTTTTGCATAACTATTAATGAAGGAAATTTCTATTTCAGAACTTGCAATATCAGCTTGAGACTGGTAGTTCATCAAGCAAGTCTCCCAGCCACTTCAACGTGACCATCTCAATGAGTAAACCACCTAACATGATGACAAAGGGATCTTCTATGTGGGTGGCTGGCCAGGTCCATTGGATATCCTTCACAAAAGCATAAGGTGGTTGATCAGCAGCCAGGACGGGAATATGCAATTAGTTAAAGTAATAAACAGCTTAAAAATCCATGGAGTCCCATATTATAGCCATTGAGTGCATGTTGTATAGAAATAGAGGAAAAATTGAATTTATTACTGAAGTTGGGATTGTATTTAGTTGTACGTCAGTGTGGTAGGCAGACCATGATATACATCCATCCATGGTTGACGTTTCAACAGCAGTCTTGACTGTACTGAACTATGCAAACTCATCTTCTGTTGCAGCTGCAGCAAACAGGAGTTAGCAAGGTTTCATAGGACATTGCACAGCCAGCGCACTAAAGTCTTTCTTCTTGAGGGCAGCTGGTGGCACTATTGTGTAGCTGGATGACAGAGGTATCACTGACTTGGTGGAAGAAATACAGTAATTAACACTGGCACACCACCATCATTTCTTCAATGTGTGTGTGATGGGTTCCGGATTGTGAGATTCCCGTATCATGGAAATATTATTTTGTGTTTGAAGAGCTAGGGTTGCTGTCAGCTGGTGTTGTGAACAGTTCATGACTTAACTTATGTGGGTACACTACACCTTCCACGTTAAACTGCTGGCAGACATTATTGGCAGTATCTCATAGTTGATGAAAGTCTAGAAATTTGCAAATAAACCATTTAAATATCTCTAAAGTGTTACCAAGTAAATGAGAATCCCAAAATTATATGTAAATGACACCTTAAATGCCTTTTTACACAATTTTCTTCCTAAGATCAGCATATTTAAACATTAGGCCAGGTGGAGTGGTGGCCATTTTGTATTGGTCCTCAGAGGTCACACATGACTTCCATCCACATCTAAATATAAACATTATTGTATACACCCATTATGCTAGAGATTTCATACTTTCCTCATTAAAGGCACAATTGTTATAATATTCTCAATCAAGCCACTACGCTATTAATGTATTATACAGTATAGGTATTGATACAAAAAGAGACAAACAGTTTAATATCACATTATTTGACATAAACATACATATAAGTGGATATAGTAGCTTTTCTAACCATTAGATAAAGTTATTTTTATGAAAAGTTGAGTGTAACCCAAACGGATATGAATATTTGGTGGACCAAATATATAAAATATTCAAGTGTACAGTAGTATTGTTCTTCATACACTAATAACTATAGAGATCTGTACATATTTCCATTTTTCATCACTATTTGTATAATTTTGTATGAAAAGAGGTAATAACTTGATCTGGGAATGTGTTCTTAGTCGATACGAATCGATGTAATACGCCACAGTGTGTGCGAATAAATTTGATACATGGAAAACATATTCACAATAAAATGGTTTATACTGTAGCTGTCACACTCCTGTAATCCCCGCGTGGGATGGATTGGCGAGTTTGACGGTGGATCAGTCACAATCTGACACGTACGTAGGAATTCTACAGAGCGTTTAATTAAAGTGAAGGATGGAAGCTTCACTTTGAAAGACAGATGGAAGAGACAGGGACATGTAGCGAGCTTTGAGTGGCCTACTAGATCTACTGGTATCAGGGTCCCCAGTAGGTTAACCCGCTCACTCAACACAACTGAATCACTAATTGCCCTATGAAGCACATGTCAATGGTGATATCGGTACATCTGTCTCATAAGTGGTCTCCAAGTTGGGTCCAACCTGTCTCAAACCACGGGCTCCCACGTCACACATAGGAACAAATAGCTAACTAGGCATCAGCCAGCAGACTTCTTTCTGCTTCCTCTCGGCTCCCTCCCCGTGATCTTCTCGATCCCCTGAACTTATCAGGGAGCTGAGATTTTACCCAATAGACGTTGACTTACTGCTACTTGAGCGGTTATCAGTTGAATTAAGGGATCATCGCCTTCCCAAACTTTCCACTGAATCAAGCGGGGTTGCTATCAATATGATATTTATTACAAGCCTCAGTAGCTTGCTGCACTTCCCGTGTTATATGACTAAATTAGTTGATATTGCATAAATTGGGCGCACAATTCTACAACACTAAGTTGAGACCCTTAAAATATCAATAGAAAATTCTGCCTGCAGTGGTGATAAAGTATTTTAAGGCGTTTTTTCTGTTAATATACCTCTCTAAAATATACGGTTCCCAGAGTACCATTTAAAAATATTATATTGCCAGACGTTTTGGGTTATTTGAAGTAGTCCCTTAACCTTCTTTCCAATTTTAAGTTGTACACCACCCTTGTAAGTAATAATGTTTCTACTTCTCTGGAAAGTTTGATTCCCTCTCCCCCATTTCACCAACTACAACTTTGAAATCTACAATTTTAAGAATTGTTTGACTATTTGAAGTGGTAACACTGCCTTCCTGCCCAATTTCAACCATCCGATTTCCATAATAGTTTTTTTCGTTTAATAGAGGCCCCCAAGACCCCTCATTTCCCGGTTCTCTATTTTGGAATCTCCCATGTTTTGACTATTATAGTTGCATGGGTAGGAGTAGATCCTTCATTCTCATTGCAAAATTTCATAATTCTAGGACGCTTAAAGATGTTTGAAAAATTAATTCGGAATAAGTTTGGAAGGAACGACATGAATTTTTTATATATATAAAAGGGATAGATCAGTGACCAACCTATATTTGTAACAAATGTAGTAGTTGTGTTTAGTTCAAAGTATTCCTGTGGTTAATTCAGACATACCGACAGTGTTAAGTGATAAATAAATTCTTTAACCCTGAAACAGTCTGCCAGGTTTTACCTATCTGAGAATAATTAAGATGGTTTTAAAAGGGAGGAGTGGTTTTTGGAGCTAGCACCACCCTTCCCTAGAAAGTCTTATTAATAATGTGTTGTAATTACCCCACCTCAATGACTAGGCCACTTATTGTGGTTTTAAGGAAATAATAAACATCTACAAGCCAGACTTCATTACCCTTACCATACACTCAGACTTTTATTTATTTATTTTTTTGCAATGGTATTGAAGCTAATTTAATATATAATCAGTGAACTAAGTAACTTGAGGTATATTTACTACAAATAATATTTTAAGTTCATGTAACTTCACCTTAGTTAATAGCTGCTAGCATAAAAAACAAATCATAGTAAAATATTAAAAATTAAATATGTATTTATGTACCAAGACTAGCACATCCAAACTAATCAGCTTGTGATTGATTATAAAAACAGTTGCCGCGTGTTTATTTGGTTCTGAAGCTTTATTTTTAGAAATGTATGTAAATGAAGTGTATTTCCTGCGGGCGCTTATCGCCATTGTGACGAGGTTTGCTATCGGGATCACATGACGGGTTTTCAATCAGGGAGGTGAATTAAGCCCATAATGATATTCACGAGACCTGTCTGTACGTGTGTGCAAAGCTAACGTTGTGTCTAGACACTGCTTAACCCCCAACTGAGGAAGTACACAAGATTGCAATCCAAACAAACTTTTCACTTGAGCACGTTCTTCGTGAAATATAGGTTATGTAAACTGATTAAAACTTTACTGGAATGGATTGATGTTTACAAGGTTTTACTTATTTAAAAATATATTTGTATTCTCACTGGAAAATAATACCTATCCATAATTTAAACTATTTCACCTAAAATATAATTATGATGAAGAGAGTGACATTGGCTTCTATAGGCACAAGAATCAAGGCATCGATTTTGTAAAGTTTACAAATGATAGGAAAGTTGAGATCAAATCCTGGCTGGGTGAGTTACTGGCCTAAGTGACGTCTCCCTTCATTAAACTGGGGGCTCGAATAAATCTGAAATAATAAATATATTCTATCTCAAAGAACTATTCATAGCAACAAATCATTTTATTTGTATTGGGACTAAGGATGATTTGTAAATTATTGCTGTGCTGTAATCATCACCTTGCCCATATTAACAGCCACTTCACATTAAATATGTAATAAGAGTTGAAAATTATTTATAAATTAGTGACACTTAAAGTTCACTTTCTAATTCAACTGTTCATATATATATATATATATATATCACATATGAAATAACTCAGCCGCATTACAGAGGCTAATTCACTACTACAACAAAATAAATCTTTATTTAACTAATAATTATTATTTTGGTTGTGTTGGTACCCAGAACCTTAAGTTCTGTAGTAAGACACGTTACTAACTGAGTTAAGGCGCTGGGAATTTTATTAATGGACTACCACGCTTTCAATCTAGCTCAAATTTTCCTTTTTCAAGCGATCTTTTTAAAAATAATATCATTGGTTGACTTTCTAAGTAGACATCTAACTATACACCTAGTTTAGACTGGTCCTGTGGAAAGAATACTCCAAAATATGCCAAAAATCTCTCAGTTGAAGAAATAACTTTTTATCTTGACCAAGGTTGCCTCTATAATGAGCTACAATTCTCCTCATTCAACCTTGTATTGCTATGTATTGATTCAATTTCTCCCCAAACGTTTTATATAGCACACCATTGTGAGTAGATTTTCGTAGTTATAAACAAATCCTCTTTTTAAAAAGGTCCCTAAAAATATCCAATACATCCTAATAATTTGTTTATATGATGCGGACAATTTCAATGTTTTATGTTGGTAGGATAAACACACTACTGAATGCTAGAACGTTGTTACTGGCAGATATTGGTTTATTTTACTAACAATAACACATTTTGCTCTAGTGGAACCAAATTGAAAATTCCCTTTGATATTTTCGAATAGGATTCAAGTGATTCAACATAGTAAATTGTATATGTGTGAGCATTAGATTATTATTTTTAAGGGCCTGATCAATGTCGGTTGGAAGTGAAGAGTCGCATCAGTGCCAGCCCCTAATTTACGGTATCAGAAGAAACCATTTGAATTATACTTTGTCTTCGGCGGCTCAGTCAGCCCAGAGTGTTGCCAGAACTATCAGCACTCACTTTAGAGCCCCACCCCCTCCCCTTTACTCCATCCCATCTAAAGAATCTAAAGAGTGAGACTGAGCTAGTAAGCAAACAAAACCAAGCTATAATCCTCTGAAACCTTTATCGCAGGTAGCAATCAGCTCTGTATTGCTGAGAGGAGGGTGGGGTGTAGAGTCTATACTTGTACATAGCCATGACGAGGGCTATTAGAGGAGAGTACTTAAGATTGACACTGTAAACTGGTTTGGTCTTTCATTGCAAGTAATCCTGGCCTGGTGTGTGTCTACAAATAGTGTTCTTTTTATGCTTCCCACTCTACCTCCATGCAAATTTGGTTACAATGTTTCTAAATTTTACCCTGCGATTTCCTATACCCTATTAGTGCATTTGAATGGGTATAGATAAGACAAAAACACAATAGAAAAAATTATATTACTAGGACGAGGTGCTAAGAATAAATATATAATAAAGTGATAGCCTAAAGTCTCCTTGAATCGATACCATGCCAGAACTGTGAATATTTATTAAATTACAAAATTATTAATTAAGTCAATAATAATTATTATTAATGACATTTTATTTACTATTTAATAGTAAATACAATTTTATTAGTATGAATACATTTTTACATTAAAACATGATATAGTAGGCTAATGTTGATTTATTCTAAAACAACATTTTATTGGATCAATAATAATCATCACACAAATACTTTCATTTTTTCACTACTAAAATATTTCTTACGACCCATAATGAAAAATAACAACTATACATTGGTAATATTAGTATAATGAAAATACAATCAAAAACGCAAATTACACTAATGAATATCTGTATTATTTTTAGTATTATTATTAGCACCGTGTCTTACTATCCTTTCGGGCTATACGCGCTTACACAAATATGCAATGGTAGGGTGATTGTGAGATGAAATGGAGGACCAACAGTTTAACGTGGGATCCGAACCACGATGGAGGCCTGGCATTCCACTCATTCACAGGTTGTGATTAATACAACTTATTGTCAGAGGTGAAGGAAGGGTTTGGCAATTAGATGAATCTGTACCAGGACCGAGGATTGAACCCCTGACTCCGAGTACAGAATTCTAAATTTTTCGTACTTTTGAGCTGTCAGTTTTGGCTGATTCGGTAGAGTGACTGTCTCATAATTTAAAGTTGGCGTGTTCAAATCCTATCAACTCCAATTTTTTTTTTTAATTTATCAGACTTTAAACCTTAATTTTAAATGATCGTATTAGTAAGCATATAATTTGTTTTAAATATTTTTTTATAGAAGTATACAAGTTATTTGAGCCTACGTAGACAAAATATTAGTCCTTAAAAATAATTTAAAAAGGTAGTAAATTAAAACCGGTAGGCCCACATCAGAGTTTAAGATATACATTAATTTTGAAATTTTGTATGTAGGTGATTATTTAAAATTAAATTATTGGGTTCTATGACGTAAAAATGTACACATTTAAAAAAAATGCTAAGAAAGCTAATTATTATTCGTATAGTAAAAATCTTTAGGGTATATTTATGTTTAAAAATAGTTGCGAAAATAAAATATTTTATTGAATTCTAATTACTAAAAAGTGATTTAAATTCAGACAAAAACTTAAAATATTATGACTGGGATGGGATCTAACTCGTGGAAATCTGAGTTTAAAACAAGAACGCTACCAAGTGTGCTAAAGTGGACATTATATATATGTACGGTTTTACATATACTCATATAACTTGAAAATTTTTGAAACAACAAGCGTAGATGTATACAAAGGGAAGATGGTTTCCTAATAAAACTAAACAAATCGTTTTATATGATGCACTCAATACAATAATAGTGTTTACTCTCAGTTAAGTATCTTGTATAATGGCGTGTTGTGGCATCTCATCGCCTCAATCCTTTGGCACACGTCATGGTTTTACAGTGTTGTCGGATTGAAAACTCAGTCGCAAGCGAAACAACACTACACCGACTCGCACGACAGTAGAAACCTTTCAAAATTAGCTCTGTTTTAGTACAGCCTGCGATTTGCGAGTTCATGAGTTGCGAGCTAGCTCGCAAGCGAATATTTCCGCAAGTTTCAAAATTAGGGATCCTGGTCTCACAACCCAGGTCTCGTGCGTGCGCGTGCGTACACACACACACACACACACACACATCTCAGCCCATGAACGTTTAAAAATTACAAGAGGTATGTGTATTTCTGTTTGACTATTCTAGCACCTTAAATATTGATGCTCAAATTGTACACCTACCACTCTCAGGCGAATACATTGATTCCTATTTCTGATTTAAAATAGTGTGAAGATAATTTTAAAGATTCACAATATTGGAATAAATGGTGTGTCTCGTCACTTCTAAGACGATCGTGTCAACGCTGTAAATGGAAGACCCTTGTAAATTGCTAAACGGTACAAGTAGTTCCCTGTATTCTTAAAAGTAGCGTTACACTACGGCTACCAAACTATTTCGAATTTTAGTTTTATAAATAAGCTTTCAAAGATTAGTACTAAACAAATCAATTATAAATTAATAGCTAAAACAAGGAGAAAAATATTATCTAGCCTTGTGATCTCTTCTTTTTCCAACATTAATACTAGTTAAAATAGTTATTCATTAAAAATGTATATAAAATAAATGGTACGGCGCACCGCACAGACTTTCTCTCTCTTTCTATAAACTCGTAAGATTTCTGAACGGAATAATGTACATTGTATCATCACCACTACACATAAGAACACGCATAAAATAATATACAATGATATAGAATCAATGAGAAAAGAGGCGCATCTTTGTCCACCT
>CABFWB010003063.1:0-16279 GCA_902151455.1 Timema bartmani
TAAATGTCAGATGTGTGATTCAGAATGTATCGTTAAAGTAACTAGAAAAATAAAATGTCAAATAAAAGTGAAAAAGTTATGACTTCAATGATTTAAAAGAGTTACATGAAGAGTTACCTAATCATAAAAGAGTTACAACAACATCAGTTACACCCATTATAGTAATTAGTACTTAAGCGTATAACCCGAATGGTTAGTAAGACGCGTTGCAAAGTATAGTATATAAGAGTACAGCCAGTCTGGCCATCACATTTTAATTTTCTCTAATGGATACTCAACTGATTTTAAATGTAATATAAATATAAATAAATTTCCAAAATGCCAAAAAATTATGAGGATTTCAAACTACACCTTTGAAACGATGTATTGAACTACTAACGCAAACTTGTATAATCAGTCAAATAAACAACTCAGAAAATATCCATAGCTTATTCAAGCAACCATTATTTAAAAATAAAACTTAATAAAGGAACCAGTTTAATTTTAAAACCAAACACTGATCAATCCTATCAAATATCTACAATAACACACATTCATTTTTAAATCTCAGGCTACCTTTCAGCATTTCCAACCACCATAGGATATAACTGATCGGACAATACTTTACAAAACTACCGGTACCGCACTAGCGCCAAGCTCAACAACAAATACTAATAGATTATTTATTTACTATAAACTTAGATTATTTATTTAATATAAACTTTCAGTCCTAGCTTTCCATCCACGATGATAAAATATTGTATAGATGATCATATCAACCACTCCTTTTTACTTTCTCGCTATCTTACAGATAGAGAAAGTATTGTGATCGTCATAAAAATCGAACTCAAAATTTTTATAAATGTCGACGTTTCATGACTCCCGAATCCGAAAAAGTAGTTTTGCATTTCCGTCTGTCTGTCTGTACCGCGTAGGAGAGCCTTAACTATTTTACCGATCGGGCTAGAACTTGGTATCTAGGGTTTTCATAGGGTTGTCCCGAGGGTTTTTTGGAATTGGATATCTAACCCTAATATTAAGAGTAGTTTATTGAAGGTCGAAAAGAGAAAGGATTGATTTTATCAAAATCGGCTCTAACGATTTTGATTAAATTTCATTTCTAAGCACTGAGCGATACTACAAACAAAATGGCTACTCTCAATTTTTCGTCAAAATTATTTTAAGGGTTCCGGTTTGATGCCTAAATTCTAATTTTTTTTATCATATCTCCGTAATGCTTTGAGATAAAAAATTACTTATATTTCAAATATGTAGGTCTCTTTATAGTAAAAATTTTTTATTGGAAACATATTTTTATAAAACCAATAATTTTCAAGCTATAGGCCTACACAAATATCTTTTTTTTTAACCTTTCGAACACTAAAGGTAAAGTATTGCGACCGTAAAAAAAATGTAACCCGAGATATTGATGGATGTCGACGTTTAATGACACCCCTCCCCCCGAACCCTAAAAGTTGATTATTGCAATGCCGTCTATCTGTGTGTCTATTTAACCCTAAAATTAAGAGTAGTTTAATAAAGGGCGAAAAGATTTTTTTTTAATATATTTTTTCCAAATAGGCTCTAACGATTTTGATTAAAATTCAAATCTAGGCGTTGATTATATTATAAATAAAATTGCTATTTTCATTTTCCCATGAAAATTATTTTTAGCGTACTTCACAAAAGCGGATATTTCCGTAACTATTTGAGATACTAAATAACTTATCATTACAAAACGTTTATTTGAAATATATCTTTATAAAACCTATAATTTCTAAGATATTGGCAAATATATTAATATAATTGTGTGAGCTTTAGTTGTACAGAGATACTACTTAAGTTGTAATGCAATAATTATCTAATGCCATAGAGTAAGTAAATAAGTATCTCAAAAAGTTGATGTTTCTTTTCCTTTAACCTCTTAGGGGAAATGTTTGTACAGCAATAATTTATCAATCTCAATTTATTTCAAAGGTCAGTATTTACTTATTTTATTGGTCAAAATTTATAAATGAGGAATTTAATATCAATGCGATAACCATAAGATGTCTAACCCCCAATAAAATGTCGAAATTTTAATATGAAGTGTTGACCCTTGGAGACCCAATATTGATATTTTTACTGGACCAAATATACAAATGAGGACTTTAATCCTTTAAAAATAAAATTATAAAATTAACAAATGGGAGTCAAAAAATGTTTTACGTAATTGTAGCGCAATTTTTGCTCGGGTTTGCTAGTGTATATTATTTCGTTTCACATATATTACGGGTTTTGAGTAAATATATCTCTAGTTTTAAAAAATGGAGTCACATAGTCCGTGCGAAGGGTTCAGAAATTAATTTTTCATCCGTTATATTTGAAAAAACACCTTCTCAATATGACTTCAATGTAATTCTATCTTTGCTGTTTAGAAATTATTCAATAACATATTATTACTACCTTTAATAATATATTCTGGTTTTTAATATTCTTTATATCATTTTATAAAACATAGTTTAAGAATTATCTCTATATTTACTTTATACGTTTACTTCCTATTTTACTTATTGTTGATGCTAGCGTTGCCAAAATATATGTTGACTGCTTTATGATGCACAAATAGTTTTTAGAGAAAACGCTAATAAAATTGTTACCTTTAATTTCACCATACACTCCATTCTTATCCAAAAACAGTATTCAAAAAGTAAATTTAAAATGAAAATGTTTGGATATTTCCCTTGTTTGCAGCCTAAGGACTGTTAACGCACCCATTTCAAGACACCTGAACATCTGTGAGTATCTGTTAACTTCGATTTAAGAACGAGTTAGTCAGGTAAAATAGCTAATAAAATATTTGAAATCATCATATTTAATAATATATTAAAATTTGAATGATAGTAAATTTATGACCCAACTTAAATGAATACACATAGATTCAAACAAAATTAATATAATAAAATATTATGAAACAAATTAGTTGATTTTTAAAATATGAACACTTCTGCCAGGTCCATTACGTTGTTAATTACACCTACACGAGCAAAAACTTATGTATGTGTCATGAAGTTAAATGGTAATTAAAATTGATGAAAAAAAATAAACATGTTTTTCAACACTCCACAGGCCTTTTTTTATGTGGGAGGGCCTTCATATGGCAGGTAAAAGTTCTATTGAATGAACATATCCAAAGAATATTATTTCAAATGACAAAAGTCTAAAAATAATGTAAGGCTGTTCAAAGGGTGGCCTATGCAAAACGAGATAGCCACTCGAACTTGTGCTAAGAGAGGAAGGAACATTGTATATACTCACAAGTGCTTTCTGTGGACATTTTGTTGTGCCTCACTGTTCATTCGGCCCTTGTGTCTCTCCTCCGCACTTGCACAGACCGCGCCAACCACCCTCTCTATTGCTTGGGCCACTCCACACTTGATGTTTTCTGAGCCGTCCATGACGAGTTACCCACTCTACTCAGCGCCAATGAGAACTCCTCTTTCTATTGGCTCGCTTGGAGGCCACTGTCTCTCACGTTCTCAAGCGCCAATGGGAAGCTCCCTTTTCTCTCATTGGACAAGGCCAGGCAGCAGTGGAGGATATATAACACTGTATTTCCTCGCTCGGAGGGCAGTTGGAGAGTGGCAACCATACCCTGGTGTACCACATTTTCAAAAGAGCTAATAAATTGTCTGAAGTTACGAAGGAGTAATATTGTTTAATATCCTCGCACTCCCTACCTCTCACCGCGACTCACGTTGCCAGGACTTCCTTATGTTCCACCGCGACTCACGTTGCCGGGACGTCCTTTTGTGTCCCACCTTGACTAACGTTGCCGGAACACTCTCGCTGACATTTTTTCCTTCCCCTACTCACACGACCCGCGAGACCGGTGTCTGAACACAACGTCGCCCAGAGACTGCACTTCCCCGAGACATCAACCAGTTACCCCCGAAGCCGTAAACTAGGGATAACAGTTTATGTCTAGTCTTCCTATTCTATAAATAGATACATCTCATGCTTTACAAACTTACATCAACATAATTAATGTGTCACCAAAATTAACACATCAGGGTTTTATCTTGACCGAAAATTTCTTATTTCATACAACGAAAAGATTCGCGAAAGGAATGGTTAATCTTTATGAACAAACTCTCTACGTTAAATTTTCATCCCAAACATTTACGAGTGAAATAAATTCTATTAAAGTGAGATATATTATAGCTACTATTATACCTAAAACCGATATTTTGAGTGCCTTAGACCATTACTTAAGTCGTTAAGTAAATAATGATGGGAAATTATTGATATTAGGTTATCCCCAACATTGAAGGGTGATATTACTTTCTTGAAAGATATCGATTTTAGTCATTCTAATAGTTTCGCCTCACTTTTGAGCTTCATGAACGTGAGGCTGCTTGCTGAAAAGACTCATGTCTTGAAAGCGCTAACACTAAGTATTACACTTTTATTTTATTTTTTTCAAAACTTAAGAAAACAAGGACATGAAAGAATAAGGTTCTATCTATATAATTAACTCGGAAGATGATGTAGCTTTCATCCTAACGATTTTTTCCAATAAGAAGGACTTAACACGTTTTCTCATCGATTTTTACTACTCATACGAGGGAGACTACTACTGAAAACAGTTTCTCTCTGGAGTAGATTTACCTCGCGCATTTTTATTAATGGTATACATAATCTTTTTTCACTAGCCTGTTATGAAATAAACGGAGAAGAGATTGATTAGCTAAAAGACGTGGGTGTTTGCACACAACTTAATCATTATTTCTCATTAAGGATGGATGAACCAAAGTATCTTGAAAACACTGTATAGAGGATTGAAGGAATACATTTTGATCCCGACTCTGGTATATTTGACGTTGGCATCCCTCCCTCTAAGGGTGGTAAATTGGATTTTACCTAAGTATACAAGTATACTGATCAACATTAAACAGTTGCTAGTACCAGTATGTGTGGGAAAAATAACTTGGCTAATATCGCACTAAAAACAAATGATTGATATCGTCTTAATTTATATAATTTTATCATAAGTGAACGTGTTGTCCATCTTCATTTTAATTCAGAAGAAAAGTGCCAGAGGTGTAATATCCGAGCTTTGACGCAGCACATGTACTGTGAAAACGTTAACTCTGCTGGAAAACTCCCCTACTGAGATTCCTGCTTGAAATACGATGCTCAAGGACAAAAGTGGTTTCGATTATTTTTCACTGTGAAGAAATTTTATTTAATTTCAGTCATGTATTAGTATATATAAACTATTGTCACCACACCTCCTTGTATCTTTGCGTTTGGGCCTAAGATCTGTCAGGATGTTTGTGGCCTGGGTTAAGGGGAGGTGATGTTGAACACTTGTGGATTTGTGAGTGACGTTAGGCTTGGATTTTAAAGAGGTTTATTAATACTACTATATCTATTACAAAATGTGATGTTAGAATGAAAGTTAGAATGAAAGAACTTAAATAATATTAGGAAGCGTGTGACTAAACGAGGTGTTATGAGGTTTACCCATTTACTTCTAGGTGGTCCCTACACGGTCGCCAAACAGGGTTCCCTGGGCTCGAGTGGCAGCCCCCAAGACTGGCACCGATAAACCGGTGTCTTAGCCCACGTAGCCCCGAAACTGTCAGAGTGACCCCTAGCCTTCAATGTTCTGTAGTCAGCCATGAAGGGCTCAATTCACCTCCAGCCTGGTTTCTTACTAGAGAAAGCTGACATCACTTTTGTGGTCAGCTTCTCTAGTTTATTTGTATATAGAATAATCGTAACAACCTCGCAACGTTCGTTGTGTCATTTGCAACTCATAACATACAATATTACACAATCACGTCTTCCATGCGGTTATACTATATTAATGAAATGATGAGCTTGTGTGTCTGTTTATTATAAGCGTTGCGCATTATCTACAACACGCCTATGTCTGAAATTGAAATATTAGTAGACAATGTGCATGAATATGTGCACCTTGAAGCTGGAATTTTGAAAATTTGATTATTTTTTTTAATAAATTAAAAACTGAAATAATGGAGGAATACTAAAGTCACGAGAAAGCTTTACTACTACATTGTATACCACTTGTACTATAGTTTAGTGGCCATGGAAGTTTAGTTGCCATGTAGAGTAGATAAGAAGTGTTTGGTATCTAAAACAATCTCTTATTATCGTGTCGCCATGAACTACTAATTGTTAAATGTTGAGACTTATTTCTAATTAATAACTTTTTGTATTAATGTTTTTAACCTACAACCATTTTACACTACACCTTTTATACCTCAAACCCTTTTTACCTTACACCGTTTATACCCTACACCATATCCTACACCCTTTATACCCTATACACTTTTTACCCTTTTTACAACCCCTTAACCTCTTACCATTTTAACCCTAAATTTTTTGGGGACTAAAAAGTTCAAAAAGGCCAAAAATTGTAAAAATGGTATAATGTTAATCTAATAAAATAATACCAAAAGGATAAAAATTGCAAAACTGTCCAAAAATTACCAAAATATCAAAAAGAGCTCATTTGAAGAAATATGGTTAAAAGGGTGAAGAGTATATCATAACAAAAAAAAAGGTATAGAGGTTAAAAAGGGTAAAATAAATAAAAAGGTAAAAAAATTAGACAAATGCAAAAGGGGAAAAATTTGTTAAAAGGCTATTGGGATAAAAAGCGTAAATGGGGTGGAACGAGGGTAAATAAAGGGTAAAAAGGGCTTTAAGTATAAAGGGTATAAGGTGGAAATGGTATTGGGTAGAAAGAATAGAGGGTGAAAAAGGATAAAGAGTAAAAAGGGTAAAGGGTAAAAATGGTATAAAGTAAATCTAAACAAAAGGGCAATAATACCGAAAGAACAACGATAAAATGGAAAAAATAAATGATAAAAAAGTGTATAAAGGTTAAAATGAGTTAAATAAATAAAAATGGTAGAGAAATAAAAAGGTGTAAAAGGAAAAAGGGGGCTAAAAGGGAAGAAAAGTTAAAAGGTTAACGGTGTAAAAAGCTTAAACGGGGTAGAAAGGATAAAGTGGGTAAAAAAGGATTTAGGCTATAAAGGGTATAAGGTATATAAGGTATAGGCTAAAAAGAGTTTAAGGTAAAAAGGATAAAAAGGGTAAAAAGTAAATATTATCAAAAAAGGCAAAAATTACCAAAATGTTCAAAAGTGACTAAAATGTCAAAAAGGGAATAGTGATAGAATTGATCAAAAATTGTAAAAAGGGTAAGAAGTATATAATAAATAAATAAAAAAAGTCTAAAATTAAAGAAATAAAAGAAGGTAAAAGATTAAAAATAATTTAGGATTTGATTACTATTCCCAGTGGTTTATTTTACATGATAGAATAACAAAGCTACTTTATAGACTCCCCGTGCGAGTAACGGGTACACCAACTTGTTACATATAATACTATTCCTTTTACTCCCTATGTGGAGCATAAAGCCCCGTCCACACTATGCCGGCGGCATGGCCAATGCGGCACTGCGGCTTTGGTGTGGACACTTGTGTCTGCCTGTGCCGGTGGCTTAAAACGTGCCACCACGAGACCAGCGGTACGCATTCTCCACTGATTTAGTTATATTTTGTCTTTCAACCTGTGAACATGGAGTGGTCGAATGAAAAAGTTAGTAATTTAATTGAGCTATATCGTGCTCACCCTGTTTTGTGGGATTGTAAGCTGAAGGGATATAAAGACCGTAATAAGAAGTACGATGCGCTAATTGAAATTGCAATGAGGTTGGGTGTTGAGAAGGAAAATATTACCAGAAAAATTAAAAATTTGACTAGCCATTTTTTACGTGAGTTAAAAAAAGAAAAAGACAACTTGAAGTCCGGTGCAGGAATGACTAAATAAAACACGTAGAGTGAAAGCCGCGGCTGGATGCCAATCCTTGTGTGGACGAAAAGCATTTTCAGCGACTTTGCCAATGGCAGAGCGTGGCATAATGTGGACGAGGCTCTAGGCTGCAACAAAGCTTCGCCATTCAAATCTATTCTCTGACACACTTTTGAGTCTGCCTCATGACTTTCTGAGTTTTCTTCCTTCTTCATCGACGGTCTTCTACTAAGTTGAGACTGGTTTTCAGAAATACACAAAGATTATGTAGACTTTAGACACTTGTAATACGGTGTAAAAACCAACTGATCATTGTTAACTTAGATCTTATCAACTATCGTGTTTGATGTCCGTCGACAGGAGCTTTATGATGATATGTATAGTGATTTTTAAAACAATTGAAATAGTTTCTGCTGGTTCAAAAGATTTCTCCCTAATCATTCACAATCATGTGGTTCATCGTAACTTCTCAAAAAGTGATGTCAGCAAAACTTATTGATGTATTGTATGCTCCCTACAAAGTCCGAACACAATATGTGGATTGACGTGCAAAGATTTAAGAAAAAGGATTTATTCTTTGTATTCAAGTTTGTTGCCATCACCGACAAGGAGAGCAACCGGCACAAACTATAAAGGAACACCGACCGAGCGCGAATTTGTCGATAAGCACGGACAAATCGAAAACATCTGCCTTAAGATAAGCGTCCACAAGTCCGCATCGCACTCACCGCACGAATCGGATTTATTTATTGTACTGCGTCCACAGCATTCGGAGCATACGGATTTCCAAACAATAATCATCACTGTCCTAGTATCTATAATGATATCACTGGCATGGGTAGTCGTTGATATAGAGCTAAAATATTTTAAAATTATCATTAAGCTAACAGTTGGTGCTATTGTAACTAATATAATTTGACTTTAAAGAATTTTTTTCTAATAAACTGTTGTTCTTTATTTTATTTAAGTATTTTTTCTTTGATTTTAAACTTATCAAAGTTATTTTAGAAAAAATAAGTTCTAGATTTGATTTTTGAGTATTATGTAACTAGTGATGTGAAGGAGAAATAATAACTTACTCGCACGTGGTAGTTCGCGAACTGGTGGAGGATTAAACTGTAAGATGTAGGTCGGTCGCCAAAAATGAAGTTCGCGAACGACTGACCCACAATAAGTAGTTAGCGTACGAATGAACCACAGGAAGTAGTTCGTATATAACTGAACCACAAGAAGTACCGGTAGTTCGCGAACGACTGAACCACATGAAGTAGTTTGCGTACAACTAAACCACTTGAAGTAGTTAGCGTATGACTGGACCATGAGAAGTAGTTCGCGTACGTCTGAAACACAAGAAGTAGATCGCGAACGACTGAACCATAAGAAGTAGTTCGCGAACTATTGAACTAGATAAATGAACTGTTCATTTAAGTGAACTAAATCACTTTGAACTGTTCCCAACAGTTAACTGTACTGCCCATCTCTAAACTAAAGAGAGATAATAAAGCTGGTAGGTAATTCTGAGTGAGAATGGTGCGAATGTCCGGGAGTGCGACCACTGGTTCCCATCGCACGCATCGTACGCATTGGATTTTAAACTACCTCAAGGAATCCCATTGGCATTGCTGATGTTGTAGCCTCTTTTCTCCTTCAGGACTAAAGCAGGCATACAAATGACATAAATAAAATAATAAAGGTAATACAAATGAAGAGTGAGCCGAAAGGACGTCCAAAAAAGCATATATTATGAGATAATATATGCAATCATGATATCACCAACCCACTCAGCCAAAGCGTAAATAAGGTTATCTCCAGGATATTATGATACTTGGGTAGAGCATGAATAGAAGTAAACACATTGCAAGATAACGGGATATGAATAGATTAATTTAATCAATAACAAGTGTGTATATATATATATATATATATATAAAATAAAATATATATATATAAAAAAAATATATAAATTATATATTATATATTATATTATTATTATATTATATATATTATATATATATATATATTATAAATTATAAAAAATTATATAAAAAATATATATATATATTTTAGTTGAACATTTTTAGACCTTTTTCATCCAACCTAATTATGTCTCTCAATAATTTCAAACGGTTTCATAAAAAAAACAATAGCTTACTCGTCCAGTGGATTTACAATAATAAAACTTTTTTTTTATATAATATCAAGACGATGAAAATTCATTGGTCATATGGCCTTTTGCTAAAGGACATTATAACTATTGGACATACTATCATCAACATTTTCCAGTTCAAATGTTTCTAATAGCAACAATATGAATTTGTACCAGGCAAAATAGAATTTAAGTCATAAATGTATGCTTTTTACTTTCCATCGTTCTAACGAACATCACAGTATTAACACAATAAAAATAGCACCCAAGGAATATATTTAATTTTAATATAATAGATGTCTCGCTTATCAAAATGATTATGTAACTGAATATGTAAATAGAACACATTAAATATTTCCCATGTCTAAAAGGCATCGTAAAATCAACAATCGAACACTCAAATGTCTTAGATATTTGTCAAACCTATAAGACTTGAAAATATCAATTATTCAAACAAGTAAAGGATTTTAAATTTAAATGATTTAAATGTTTTTCAAATCTCCATGACTTCATAATACCAACCATTTGAACAAGTAAAGATTTTACCTTTAAATATCTTAAATATTTGTCCAACCTACAAAACTTCATAATACAAATGATTTGAACAAGCAAAGAATTTTAAATTTAAATGTCTTAAGTGTTTCTCAAATCTCCGTGACTTGATAATTCCAACAGTTTGAACAAGTAAAGATTTTACCTTTAAATATCTTAATATTTCTCAATGTCTGATGCGTACGATGCGGATCAGTGGATGCTGTCTCATTAAAAATAATGTAAGGAATTGAAAAGTCCGATGCGTGCTATGCGGACTTGTTAGTGGACGCGCACCTTAAACAGGTACAGAAAGGTTAATCACACTTCTTTCTAGTACGATTGGAACAAAAGCATGGATACCAATTAATTGTTCCAACCTTCGTTCTTAAAGTGATAATTTCGCTGCTATGGGACAAACGTAATAGTGCCTGGATAGCCACACATTTTAATGGATTAATTAGGTAGATAGAATGTAATCTAACCTTAATTAGAACCACTTATTATATCCATTGTGTGGGGTAGAATATACATTTATCGTATTATTAAATAACCACTATCGATACTTAAAAATCTGAAAAAATAAAGTTGTTTCAAAAATAACTCGAGAATGAATGTGGTTGTAACGATATCGCTGACCCTGAATGTCTTTTCTTGGAAAATAACGACATGCTGGGAAGCGTCCCTGTCATATCAGCGGGTAAATAAATTAAATACAAAATTATTATTTAAATCAGCCTGGTCGTTTAGGCTATACGTGAGGGAACATGTGGGGCCTACTTACATAGGTACCTTCCTACCTAGTTAATATCTACAAACCTCATTCAAAAGAAATATTTTTCTGAATCGGAAAAAACAAAACAAAAAAAAACTTGTTATCAATATACCCAAGTAGATTTTTTCCCTATTAAAATAATTTATTTATGCTTCTTGTGTATGAGAAAGTTAAAAGAAAAGAAAATTCTGATTAATTTTAACAAAATTTGGTATACATATAATCCTCAAATCAAATGTAATTATATCTGATACCTTCCCGTTTCTGACGTTAATTTATTTTTCTCCTATTGGGAACGCTCCAAACCATAAACAACGCTTAACACTGTCTAATGTTCTTTCCAAATCATACGTAGCTGACAATCCAATCGAAATATTCCCGAATTAATTTAGTATTTTAATCTAACTTGAATAATTATCAGACACATGTTCCTAAATACCTTCATTGTTTGTTTTTTTATTTAGCACCGCGCCTTACTACCCGTTCAGGTTATACACTTAAGTACTAATTACTCTTGTAGGTTAGGAATAGGGAAGGTTGAATATAGAGGAAGTGAACCCGTATTTGCGTGGAAGGAGAGTGGAAAAACCATGGTCTTAATTTGCGATTTTGTCGGGTATATCCATGCAGGACACATACAGGTGGAGTATATGTTTGAGCAACTCTTAAATTTTGTGCAACATCATATTATCCACTTCTGTGACCAAGTGGTTTAAGGCGTCACTCTTGTGTTAGATTGGCCTGCTTATGATGTGGAGATAAGGGTTCGAATCCCAGTTGATTCAAGGATGTTTTTTCCTAAATAGTTTACCATCTCCTTCCACGCAAATTCACTTAGATTAACTCTAAAATGCTTCCTTACTCACCCCTGCCCAATAGAGTAATTATCATAATTTGTATAACCTGAACAGGAAGTAAGACGCGGGTATAAACAAAATCAGAATGTTAATCGGTGATGGTGCACATAGCCTTATTAACAGTCGACCTTACATTCCCAGCCTCTATCTAGATTCTGTCGGTATATCTGTCACGTTAACTATCTTGGCTAGCATGGGGTAAGGTTTCAGACTTCTGTGTTAGGGGTCCGGGGTTCGAATTCCGGTCCCGGCACAGATTTATCTGATTACCAAACCCTTCCTTCACCTCTAGCAAAGTGTGCTTTCACGCTTTGTGAATGTGTGTAATGCCAGATCCCCACCGTGGTTCGGAACACACGATAAACTGTAGGCCTCCTCTGCTTTGGTCCATCATCATTCTCACGTATCTCCTACCATCTGGGGATAGTGAAATTTGCCTTAATGGTGTCCCCACCTCAGAAATGAATTCCTCCATAAGCCAGGAGAAGAGAGATATAGATAAGGTTGAATGGCCAAGGTTTAGAGCACTAGCCTCACCAGTATTGGGGTATTTGGAATGCCATTCATAAACAAACTTAAGAGCAAAGCGCCCATTAGGGACCACTGCAGCACTCCAACTCGCATACTTCAGACTTTTTACGTAATACCACTTGGAGTGCCGGGGGGAAGGAAGGGGACAGCAGTCGAACCTATCTAACGTGGATTGGATGGATTAGGTAGAGGTGTGACAGTGTGTCACGGTCTTGAAACGAGTAGTAAAGAAGGTAAGTTAGGCAATATGCGATGGGTGAACCCGCACCTACCGAGTACTGCACACCCCATTCTTGTATATGTATATAATAATTCAATATTCCCCCTTCTTGGTGTGTTGTTTGATGTTGGGTATAAGATACACAGGCCATACATTTGGTCAGCAGGGAAAATGCTCTATGTATAGAGTGGGAACACCTGTTCTTATTCAATTCCCAATGGACGATGTCTTACTGCAGTAAAATAGCAACAGGATCACCAAAACCATCAATTTTTTCTTATGTTCAAATAAGATACTCGCTGGTCCTAGATCATGCACCCATTTGTAGCTGTCCTTTCTAAAAAAAAAAGCTGACCACCATGTTCTAGCTAGATCGCTTTGATATTTGTCGAAATGCTATGGTTTAACTTTATCATTGAAGAGCCACCACTTATTTCACCGTCACCATGTCGTGTTGAGTTTTGGGGTTGAAATATCGTTGACTCTCATCTACTTATTATTTCGTGAATTTATTAAATACCTCGTTGTCAATCGTATAGGCTGTTGGTTTACCTCTGATTGGCTTACCTACGATCACACCACCACCCTTCTTCTTAGTTCTGGATTCATGATGAGTACTATATATTTAGTAGTTCATGGTCTCTTGGTAGAGTTGAGTTTTTCTTACCGGTCGTAGTTTACGCAAATATGTAGTTCCAAGTCTTTAATTCTCACTTTAAATAAAATGTTCTTCTTGTAAGGTTTAGTTCACTGAGCACATAACATGTTGCGTAATTTGTAATTGCTCAGAATGTATTTCTCAGATAATTTGTTGGGCGTCTACTCACGTTGAACCAGTTACCAATTGGGAGGTTCAAGATAATTTTAGCCTTAATAGTTAGGTTATAGTTATTAATTTATATTTTGTACGATATCGGCCTCATTAATCGTAGTTAGATGGATTGATTATCATAGGGATTAAGTAATTGCACGAGAAAAATAAGTAGGTAGCCTTAACACAAACTTTATTTGAAATAGAACATTTAAACCTAGACTACAGAATGTCATAAATCTTTAAAATATTACATCTTGTTAAGCCTGCATTTCAAATTATAGGCCTTCTTTACGGTCTCTTGTCATATGATTATTTTTTAATCCAGGATCCGACATGAATTAGGCGTTAATCGTTTAAAGTATTGAGACAAAGTGCCAAGTGTCATCAAGCGTCCCCAGCTCTCGTACTTTGTTCATTTTCTTGTATCCCGATTGATCTAAGTCCTAAATTATCCAACCAACCACAGGCCTGTATTAATTTGTATGGTGACCTAAATTCTGACCCGATGATTTTGACAAAGGGAATTATTGAAGATGAAATATCCGGCGGCCAAGTTAAGGTGCCTGGAAGAATGTGGGAGTGATTTAATGCCATAAAATATTTGTTCCCATATAAGAACGTTGAAACATACTGTGACTCTTCACCCAATTTAGCCTCAGATTATAGGGGTTGATTAAATATTAAAATAAATGTGAATCTTAACGTTTACGTTAAATGCAAAGGCTAATTTATATTACATAAGTTCTGTAAATAGGGATGTTTACTCAAAACATTGGGTAGATAATATCATCTGCAAATCGAGCATTTGCTTTCGTTACTTGTGGTTTTTTTTTCACCTAAAGAATGGATAGGGAAACCACTGTAAGACTTAGAATGATGTAAGCCACACCAATTGTATCCAACCAGGTTACGAACTGAAGTCAACCTTTCAGGTCAAATCTGAAACACCATCCGATTTGACTGCAGCTGAGGCCAACTTATTTCTCTTGTATTTCAAAATTTAAAAAATTATCTATATTTTCATTAAATTAACGTACAAAATAAGATTAAAATAATTGGTAAAATCTTTCATAAATATATTTTTAATTCCTTTATAATTCACACCACTGGTAGGATTGTAAGATAAATAAAGTGAAAGTAAGTAAAATATAAAGTTAAGTAAAATATATTTGAAAATATAAAATCTTTCTCTCATTCATAATATAAAACGTGCTTTCTTGGTAACCTTCATTTTACTGTACTGAGAAAAATTCCCATATGTCCCTGGGGAGAGATCAAGGTTCGAATCCCGATCGGGTCTACTGATGTTGATTTTTAATAAATGGTTTTCCACTCTCATTCCACACAAAATTACCTCTAAAATGCTTCCTCCCTCATCCCTACCCCAATAGAGTAATTATTATATATGCGTATAATCAACCTGAACAGGTAGTGAAATGCAGTGATAAAAAAATAGAATATATAATTATATAACTTTTTGTTTAAAGTTTTATCATTATCAATAACATCTAGGCAAGTTAGAAATCTTGCACTATATTTCTACAGTTTTAACATTGAATATTTCTCATTTAAAATTTTATAAGATTACGTTGACACTTAATAATATTTGCTATAAGAACTTTTAAAATATAGAGCTCACGATTATAAACACCTTCAAGGGCTTTTTTATTTAGACAAAATTGAAATTAGAAAAAAAATTATTTTAAAGGTTCGTCCAAATATAAATTTTCACCAAATTGATATTACATGATTACTGACCAAACACTCATTATTTCACTTTAACGGTAATTATAATATTATAATAAGATAACTACAGATTAATAAGGCTTTATTGTATCTAGACAGTATACACAAATAATTGAAAGAAGTAGTTAACGTGAGACAAAGAAAACTGCATTTATACTTATGTTGGATGACTAATGTATTCATCTATAATTATTATGATTCTCATTTTATGATTACATTAATTTAATAATGCCCTAGATTCTAGAGCCAAGACAGAAGTGGACATGGAGCTGTGCATTGGACTTGCTGTGACACTTGCTGTCTTTGTACTTGTTGGATTATTTGTTGTGAAGATCCTTCAGAGAAAGGGGCGAGATAACAGCTTATACAACAGGGCGGCGTCTGGTAAGTTGAAATATATTCTCAACACTGTACAGTTAGTATATGACACTAATATGGCTTGGAACGAAATCTTAAAAGCAAAGGACTGTTTCGAATAAGTTTTAACAATCTTGAGATAAGTAATGGCAGTCCCAAACCTTTACCAGACTAAATTTGAATAAATGTTTTAAACAGTTCACCGCTTCCCAGTAGTGTGATATTAGTCAATTATGGGTGTGTGTGGTTCTCTCTTCCCACCCCCACATTTTTATGTTAAATATTTAGTCGGAGGTGGCTGCGTTATCTGATAGCTCGTGATCTTAATAAAATCACACATTTGTAGCTGACGATTTCCGCACGTCCAGCATAGGCTCTGCCTTAAAATATGAGTGAAGAATGACCATAGCTCAGTGGTCAGAGCATTGGCGTACTATGTCTAAAGTCCCGGGTTCTATTCCCGTGTCCAGGTGTCATGTTTTTTTTTTTT
>CABFWB010003063.1:16290-69667 GCA_902151455.1 Timema bartmani
TTTTTTTTTTTTTTTCAGAATACATATTTAGTGTTTGAGGGTCCCTTGTTCTTCTTTCCATGTAGTGTTTGTATATTTTGTGTCAGAATGGGGAATGGTTTTATATTTGACGTTGATTCTCCGGTTTGATGGCTTCTATTGGGTTAAGTTTAACCTAGAGACTTGAGGGAGTTATTTTCGTGTTGTATTATTTTGTGGATGAGGGGCGATAGGGGAGTCTGCTTCCTTCTTGTATTCCTGTGTTTTCATTTCCGTTGTGTGGTTTACCATTTTTGTATCGCATTAGGAAGGTTTAGGTTATTTTAAGTATTAATTCATCGACTCAACGGATTCTGGGAGATGGGTATGCTCCAAATCAATTCTTATATGCCATTTTTTGTTTATTATTATGTCATGAGCGGTATTATGTATTTTCCTTGAGTTCCTACATAAGCCTGAGATAGGTTGATATTAGGATCGTAGAGACGTTGCAATGACAATTTATTGTGGGAAACATTGAGGTGTTTGCTGTGATAAACACAATAGGCCTACTACTTAGATTTTGTTTGTTCGGGTTTTGGGTAGGGTAAGTAGCCTACAGTGGGATTGTTTTCTTTAGAAACATGATTTCCCATAGTCTTTACAGGCAATATCTGTAAGGATAATCTAGTATTTACTAGGGCTGCCCTTAGCAGATATGGGTCCCTGGGGCAACTTCGTTTACGTGACCCCCAGTTATCTGCCTCATCCCCACCATTCCTCCAGAAAAATATATTAAAAACTTTTTTTTTAAGTTTATTACATTCATTTACATCTATATAGCAATTTTCAGCTGTGTAAGGTATCATAAAATGCCCTAAAAGGTAATAATTAATGCTAGATACATATAAGGGTTGATTTCTCCCAAACCCTCGTTTTTATTTTCTTCCCCAACGGACTTCTTATGTAAAAAGGTACAAAGAACAACTTTGCCAAACTTTTAATTAAATCAGTTAATGCGTTCAAAAGTTATCGTGGGAAATAAGCACCACAGACAGACAAATGCAAAAAGAGAACTCACTTCACTCGTTCAATAAATCAAATCACATGATTGTATTTTTATTTGCTCTACACGCTGACAATATTTGCTAGATCGCCTATAAAGGAAGCCTACTATACGAGCGCACGAACAAAAATTTTCCCCCACCAATTTGTTTTTTACCTTTCACCTAAGCATGTGCGGGGACCCCAAAATCACGGGGCCCTGTGTGGCCTCACCGTTTGCACACTCCTAAGGGTGGCCCTGGTATTTAATTCTCATAGCTCCTATACAAATTATTATGGCTCAAATCCCTGTGAAAAAGTGTTGTATTGCCCGTGGGGGATTGCCAGTGAATGCAAACGCAGTCAGTGAGATTTGGAATTTTCCCCCCATAATTAAGAAAGTTTGTATCATTCAGGCTCATTCATGGTATCAGATTTGGCAAGTGAAATCAAACATAGGAACCGTGAATTTGAGTAACCTTCTGGGAAGCAGTGACTATTAGGACTATTTTCCACCTGTAGCAACAGCAATTAAAATCGCTTTGATGCTTCTAGCAACTTCTTGTTCTGCATATCAATCGTTTAGTACACTTCGGAGACTGAAAACCTGGCCGAGGAGTTCGATGAGTCACAGAAGGCTCATTAATATGGCAATATTAGGTGTACACAAATACAAGTTTAAACACCATGAGAGTCAATAGCTATTTCAAAATCATGTTCATAGAACAGGTAATAAATCGCTTTGGGTTGCAGCCTCGGAGATTGGTATTTTTTATTTTTAACAAATGACATTTTAGATAATGAGTAATTTGAGATGAACGTGCTATGAATACTAGTGAGGGAATGACTCTGAAACATAAACTTAGTTGAAAGTTTGGAGAAGATGTTGGAAACATATTATGTTAGAATAACACTAATTTTTTGTTTGTTTGTAATGTGTATTTTAAATAGTAATCATAGCTCATAAGAAAAATAATGTACTCTACATACATTTAAGTCAGCTAGTTTTTAGCTCATGCTTGTTCCACGCAGATAAGGATCCAAGGGATTTTTATTTTTTACTGGAAACATACATTCAATTTGGTGCAAAATATGCTTGGTTACCACTATTCTCAAACTTAAAAATAGAAAAATTCCGGACCCCCACTTTATAAGTGGGCATCGGTGATTCACTCTTATAAATTTGGTAACTGCAATCACTGACTTTTCTTTCTGTGTGCAGCCCTGTTTCTTCTAATGATATTTTTTGGCTAGTATTGTGTTTATCACAGCTAACGCCTACATAGAAAGAACAGGTTCGAATGCCCCTGCAAGCTGTGTGCAATAGGATTTGTTTCTTCTTGCAATATTATTTCACATTCAGTTTCCAGGCAAATGCAACCACTTTCCTTAAAATTCAAATGCTTTACTATGCACACTTAGATTAAATAATAAGCCATCATTAAGAAATATACTGTCATTATGTATTATTAAAATGTTTGACTTTTTATAGTAGCCATATAAAGGGGAATATCCTTTCTAAAAAATATTGATTTACTGCATGGTGAGTAAAAATGTGATTTAATAAATATTTGATTAGGCCTACATAATAGAGTTTATTTGCTAAGCAGATTTTCAATCAAGAATATATACTATATTAATATACATGTACATGAAAAAGAAATTGAACTAAATATTGAATATATGCATAGATACCTACTTATGTGTATTTTCACGCGCGCGCGCACACACACACACACACACACACACACATCACTTAATGGTTGTATGGTAACTATAAGGGCGCGTACATACAGAGAGCAACTCGCAATGGCAACGCAACGAAAACGCAACGAAAACTGCAGTTGCTCATGTAGAGCACATAGAGTTGAATGTAACCGTTTATACTGCGGTAAACGAGAGAAAGATTGCAACGCAACTGCTGGGAAACTCGCGCACCACCAGTTTCCCGGGCACGACATACTGTAAACCAGTTTACCAAGTTCCTTAGTTGCTCTGTGTGTCTGCGGAGGATCAAGTGAGTGAAATGGCTACTACTGAAGAGAATAACATAATATTCGTTCAAGTTGTAGAAAAATATCCGTGTGTATATGATCTTACAGCTAAAGGATATTCACAGAAAAATGTTACAGACAAAGCTTGGTCTGCCGTCTTTGTTGAATGCAAAGCAAGTGGTAAGTAGAACATTATTTTATATATAAACAGTGATTTTATTTCATAATGAAATCAGTTGTGGCTCTTTTTGAGTTTGAGCATGGGAGGTTCTGCTTAAGGTGGAGGGATGGGATACAAAATGGGGAAGGGTAAATTTCAATAAATGGTGGCAAGAGCCCAATAGGAAGCGTCTTCGCTTTCGTTTCCACCGTCGATGAATGAAAAACAAAACGACAGCCTCCTCTTCAGACGACGACATCTCGTAAACTGACAGTAAACAAGTTTTATCCTATATGAACACTAAAGGCAACTAGAAACCAGAAACTACCACTAAGCAACCAGTAGAACTAAAGTTTTCGTTGCGTTGCCGTTGAGCGTTGCTCTCTGTATGTACGCGCCCTTAGGCCCTTCATCCACTGAGAAAACCAACGCGACACGATACATCGTGGGCAACTGGTCACGTGCTATAAATTACCCCGTTTCTTGTCTACAAAAGAAACCTATTTTCTATCAATTGTAAGAATGTTGTCATCTGATGAGGACCTGTTTATAGGCTACATGTACTTAAAAGCTCGTAAAAAGGCCTGGAAACCATTTTAGGTTAGTCCGAATCTCGAAAAAAATAAAAAAGTTGGTTCAAATTTACTTGGGATTTTAGGGACCCTGTATATTTTAAACAAACGTAGTATAGGTTGAGTAGGGAAACTTTTGAAAAGATTGAACTACTCGTAGGTCCAACTATCAAGAAGAAGAATACACACTACCACGAAGCAGTCACCCATAAGTGAAAAATTGCAGAAAAAACGCGAAAAGATCGAAACTTGAGCCTACACCAATGTAAATAAAACACTGCATACAGCTCCACAAGTGCACGGTGCAGCGACTAGCATGCAACTTGTAACCTGGTGACCAACATGTTTGGTCTCCTTACGATATATCGCCCAGCACTAAAGTCGTAGTCTGCTCGGTGGACGAGTGAAGCATTGTTTAGATGCAAAAGTTGCCTAGGTGATCGGTTGCTTGGTCGTGAGTGATTAATCGCCTGGTTTTGGTCTCCTTGGTGGACGAAGGGCCTTGATTGCAGTTAATCCTTATTTCATTACATTACATAGCTTGTTTACCAAGTATCATTTTAACTGGGGCAATTTCACTTTATATGTTATGATTTAATATTCCCCTCTCTCCCCTTTTCGCATAGCTATAATATTTTCCCTCAATAAAAAAAATTACTATTCTATATACATTTTTAAAACTATCGATTAAGATGTATTAACTTTCAAATAAATAAATATACGATAAATTTTCTTTTGTATTAAAACAATGTAATAATAATAATATTTAGCAGCGCATCTTACTACCTGTTCGGGTTATACGCTTAAGTACTAACTACGCTAATTTATTAGGAATTGGGAAGGTTGAATTTAGAGGAAGTGAACCCGCATTTGCGTGGAGGGAGTGTGGAAAACCACCCCCAGTTCACCCGACCGAGATTCGAACCTCGATCTCCCCGTCCTCGGCGGTCGAGCTCAACTGACTAGCGCGTTAGCCAACTACGCCACCGAGGCGGGTATTAAAAGAATGTATTTTTAATTAATAAAGCATAAATATACCTAATCGTTATTTGTGATCTTGTCACCGAAATGAACGCTTTCATCCTGATTCTCTGGTTGAATGTTGCCGCCGTTCTTTGAACACATTGAGTTTCAGCTCCACACAGAAAAGTCAAGTCTATTCTCTCTTCTAGTCAGTAAACCATTTTCCAAGATTTGATGTTAACAGTAGAAAGCAAACGATACACTAATGGATTTGTAACTGGCATTGATAGTAAAAACAATGTTTTGGTTACGATATTACACACAAACACTTGTATCTTCCCAAGCTATGTTTGAATAGGCCAAATTATAATGCCACGCCCGATGCCAGTGACTCAGAAACTTATGAGGCTCATTTCTCGTGATAGCCACCACCATTTTGAAAATGACACAACGTGATCTACAGGAATATCTAATAAAAAACAAGGAGTCTTATTTTAAAAAAATCAAAGTGACCTTAACGTCACTTTAGCAACGCCACCCAAGGTCATACCAGCCTTACCATCTTACACCCCCTCAGAACCAAACCACTTTTGTTTAAAACATTTTTTTCTGCAATGCGTTGTTTTCGAGATATTTTGGGGGAAAGTTTTCAAATGAACACCCGGTATGAGCGCGTACCTAACTAGAAGGTTAAACATCTCTATTACTTCTAGTACAGGGCTAACCATTACGATGGCTTACACGTCATCGAGTTCTTCTGTCATGGGAGTCTGTCAAATAGATATTTCATTCAAGGGGCACAACTACATTAAGGTTACTCTAAACGTCCTACAAGATCTCTGTTTGGACATTATACTCGGTTGACAATGTATTAGGACGTCACTCGTCTGTTGAAATAAAATTTGGTGGTTCTGAAGATCCCCTGAGACTCTAGTCTAGCAGTCTCTAAGGTACCACCAGTACGATTATTACTGAATCTCACTCCTTATTTCAAACCCATTTCTATAAAATCTAGGTGACATTCTGAGGCTGACGCTAAATCTTTTGAAGCAGAAAAAGATCAACTTTTAAAAGAAGATGTCTTCGAAGAGAGTTATTAGCCTTGTAGGGCTCAGATCTTGTCTACCCAGACAGAATCACAACCGCAGAATGGTGGTTGACTATTCACAAATAATAAATCGTTGCATGGAACTTTGCGTTTACCCGTTTCCAAGAATCGATGAAAAATGAACAAAGTAGTTAGCTATGAAGCACACAGCCCCATCGACTTTCGCAATGCCTATCACCAGATTCCTATAAGTGAAGAAGACATACCATACACAGCGCTTAAGGCACGCGGCTGACTTTATCAATTCAAACGAATACCATTCGGTCCACGCAACGTAGTCACGTGTTTTCAAAAGAAAATGAATAAAATCATCTCTTCTGAAGGACTGAAAGACACTTTCGTATATTTAGACGACGTCACGATCTGTGGCATAAATTAAGAGGCTCACGACGAGAACCTCAGGAATTTTATGAAAGCTTTCGAAACGTAAAGTCTTACTATTAATGAAAGCAAGTACGTTTTTTCTCTTAGATTTATCAAGATTCTAGGAGACGTCATTAGGAACAAAACGATATGACTTGTTCCCGAAAGGTTAAAACCATTGCAGGAACTTCCTGTTCCCACGAATACATCCTCTCTTTGGAGGGTTATGGGATGTTCTAAAGTTTTTCCACTTTCATTCCAAAATTTTCAAAGAAAATTAAAGTTCTTAACATCAGTAAATTTCCTTTCAATGAGGTTGCTGTACATTCTCAAATTGGAAGTTGAACAGGATCTCTTTATAGCTGTGGATGAAGAAGCTGTTTTCACAGTAGAAACTGATGCCTTAAGAGTATGCCATAGGGGCGACTTTATCACAACATGGCTAACAAGTTGCATTCTTCTATTGTTCTCTCAACAGATTGGAACTGGAAACATATTCCATAGCGAAAGAGGCCTACGCTGTTATTGAAGCGGTGTGGAAATAGATACACTATTTGATAGAGAGGCACTTCCGCCTTATTACAGATCAAAATCAGCCTCTTTCATGTTCAACAATTAGAATATAGGCAAAATAAAGAATGAGAAGATCATACGCCGGCGGTGGGAGTTGAACTGTTTTGACTACAATATTGTATACAGGACCGGGAAAAACAACGAAGCTGCTGATAAGTTTTTGCAAGCGTTTTTAACAATCGACCCTTCGAATACAAAACTCAAAGAACTTCATGAGTTGCTGTGTCATCCAGGAGTGACTTGCTTATATCATTTGAGTAAAAACGAAGAATTTGCCTTACTCAGTTGAAGATGTCAAAAATACTACAAATACTTGCATCGCTTGTGTCGAGCTAAAGTAAAGATCTCTAAAGTATGAAAGAATAGTAATTAAAGATTCCCATTTGTTCAAGCGTCTTAACATAGACTTTAAGGGACCCCAACCTACAAGATAGAAACCTTACCTACGAGATCTAGAAGTCGTTACCTACTCATACTAGTGGAGGAGTATTCACGCTATTTATTTGCATTTTCCTGTCTGACGTCACTTCTAGAATTGTGATATCCAGGATGGAAAGTTTGTTTTCACTATTTGGCATGCCGTCCTACGTTAATTCTGACAGGGGCTCTTTTTTTATGCCCCAAGGGTTGATAAACTACCGAAATTCACTAGGGATAGCTACTTACTGGACAACACCTTTTCATTCCACAAGAGAATGGTTAAGCAGAGAAGTACTCTATATAGGTATATTGTGGAAGACAATCAACCTCGTGCCGAAGACCCGAGACTTGGAAACATAGCAGTGGGAAGCAGTCATGAATGAAGTTTTTCTTGCGATACGTTCGTTACTTTGTACCACGACAAACGAAACACCACATGGACGAATGTTTAAGCACTCACAAAATATAGCTACGGTTCATAAACTCTAACTTGGCTAATGACTCCGGGACTTGTGCTGATGAGAATACATGTGAGGCACTTTACAGTAAGTATAACCTTCTCGTTGATGAAGTTATCCTGCTTGAGACCAACCCTGAGTACGCACATGTCAGACTGCCAGAAGGACGGGAAACTAGAGTATCAACAAGACATCTTGCTCCGGCGAGTGTCTCGAAACGGAGATTCGGAACATATAGACAAACCAGAGGAACAGGGTAGTATTCACACTCATGGAGAAGGTTCGCGATCGGATTCAATTCCTGAAACTCGATCCCTTCTACACTAAGAGCGCTATCATCTCCGGTTCCTGCTACTTCTCGAACAAGATCTACAGATTATTTTCTCCTGAAAGTTAGATCCCTGCTTAATCTCTAGTAAGGTCTCCGGATGTATCCAATCCTCATGATAATTCCGGAGAAACTCGCGGATACGACGTACTTCTTCCTACCTCCAAAAATACGAGTACAGCCCTTAAGAGGGGGAGAATTTAATAATAATGTTGGTTTCTCTCTGGTAGATATTACTAGTTTTTTTGTGTGTTTTTTTTAACACCGCGTCTTACTAGTCTTACTACCCGTTTGTGCTAGATGCTTATTACTTGTTCTTTGCCCAAATATCTATTGTTATTATCTTTATTTGATATGTCTATTGTTGTTAAATAAAACCTACTCTACGGGCTATTCTGATTTATATACTTTACTGCTACTGCCATAAACTGAATTTGGTTTTGTCATAGCTTACAAATATACATGAAATAATGTAAACTGTATTTTGACCTAGTTATACAATCCACACAAATGCTTTAAACATATTTCATGTAGAGGAAACTTTCAGGAGTATCACCAGCAGCATAATGTAACTTTTCATCAAGACTTTTCCATACGGTACTGTTAAAGATTAGCTTACAGAGGGGTCATTTTATCTTTCTTCTATAAAGAAACACATTCTTTAAGATATACAAAGTTTCCAGAAGAAAATTTTCATGAAAATAAAGTAGGTTATAATAATAATGTTTACACAAAAGAAAAGAAGAATGGAGCTCATGAACAAATAAAGTGTGTTAAAAATCTCATGGTGATTTTATGCTATGCTTGGATGTACCTACAATACTATTTAGATTAATTAACTTAAAACATTTTCTGTTGAATTGTTTTTATATAAAACAGTATTGACTGGTGTGATAAGAGTGAGGATAGGAGTTAGATAGCCCAGGTCCTGGATCCAGTATTTTATGCCACTTGTGAACATAGATTATCATGTCACATTGCTATTGGAAAAGCTAATACTATAATAATAATAATAATAATAATAATAATAATAATAATAATAATAATAATAATAATATGATGTTGAAACAAAATACCAATTTCTTTAGTATTCTGTTTTATGGATTTTCAGGTTTTCAAGCTTTGATTCAAATTATCTTAAATATTCTAATTTTTTTATTCTCATTAGTAAATAGCTACACAAAATAATGTTCTTATTGAATGTTGATTTGTGATCCTTCTTGTCCTTCTCTCACTTGTATTAAAGTGAAATTTAATTTCACACCAACTAAATAATATTGTATAAACATATATATATACAAAAAAGTTCTTGTTTGTTTATATATATATATATATATATATACAAAAAAGTTCTTGTTTGTTTTTCTAGATTACCAACCTGAATATTTCCCTGAGGGAGATAAGAAGAACTTGTCTATGTCACCGAGCTGCCATCGTCATCATCCAGAGCTAGCCCAAAGTGTGTCACTCCCACCTTGCTATGAATATCCATACTCTGACCCCATACACAGAAAATTAGAACTGCGGCGCTCTTGCAGCGAACACCACTATGATGTTCCTCACTTTAGTAACTCTCACTGCCATCCTCTTACCTCCACGTCGGTCTCCAGTCACTCTGTGGATTCTAGCATCTGTCCAGCCTCAACCACACCACCAGTAGACATTACAAGTGTAAAAAATCACCATTCTGACTCCAACCAAAGCATTAGTAGCTTCTGTTCTTCATGTGAGTACAGAATTTATTATTGATGATGATAATGAATATAAAAACACATAAACATTAATAGATTTTTGCCTTGTTGCTAGACAATAAGCAACCTTCATTATTCATTTGAATACAGAAATTACATCTCATTTTCTGCTCTGATTTCTAGGGAAAAGCAGCTTAGCTATAGCAATAAAGGTTTGTTTTTCTCATGTCAGCACAACAGTGATATTCCATTTACTACCAATACCTTGCTGAAATTACTTATGTATTGATTTCAAAATATAGTTTATACCTGGCATGCATAGTTAAAACAGTACAGCTAAGATATCTTAATCTTCTGTCAGTATCTATAGAAAGAAATGTTTGCACTAAAGTTAATTTGTTTCATACGGTTCGATTAAATAAACTCATACTGAAAACTTTTTACAGCATGAGGACTTATTGTTGCATTTATACTTTATACCCGAGACACACATTGCTAGGCAGGCACGCAGAATAAGGCTGTAGTGTGTAGCGATCACAAGTGATTAAGAGGGACATTTATTGTAATGTCTAAGCAGCTACCAGTTAATACCATGATGATGATGATGATTATTATTATTATACTGTTATTCACGAATAGTTCAGATAATTCAGGGAGGGCTGCAGCCCTATATGGTGAGCCGACACTGCATTAAGTACTGTATCCACTTTCAGATTGTCCTAGTCCTTGTCATGACCTAACATTTCCAAGTATATTTCAAACGACCGAATTAAATGTCTCTTATTTTCACTCATGCTACCATTTAACAGCAATTATTTTGGTAATATTGCTGATTCATTTTAAATTTTGAACAAACTTTTACCATAGAGTACCTACTAATAATCGAACACCATCATTTACATGGTTGCCATTTTATCACTCAGACGATATTCTACTGGTTTTGTCCTGAAATTATTATTATTATTAGCACCGCGTCTTACTACCCGTTCGTGTTATACGCACTTACGCTAATGTGCAATGGTAGGGTGATAGTGAGATGAAATGGAGGACCTACAGTTTAACGTGGAATCCGAACCACGATGGAGGCCTGGCATTCCTCACATTCACAAGTTGTGATTAATACACATCTTGTCAGAGGTGAAGGAAGGGTTTGGCATTCAGATAAATCTGTGCCGGGACCGAGGATTGAACCCCGGACCCCTAGCACAGAAGTCTGACACCTTACTCCTAGACCACCAGGTCACCCTTGTCCTGAAATTCACTTTGTATAAGATAACACTTAATTTATTTCACAGTTATTTTATATGATTAGCTAGGTACATTGTTAGACAGGTCAAGTTAGATTTGGGCCAAGGCAATTGCCAGATCTTGCTAGGTCAGGCCATATCTTGGCCAAATCAATCCAAATATGATTTTTGTGATCATGTATGAAAAAAAAGAATAATATAATATAAGCTAAACTGTTGAAGTCTAGTTAATACAAAAGAATTTAAAAGTTAAGATGGTGTGTCAAAAGTGTCAGTAAGTATCCCCCTCCCCCCCGCTTCAGTGGCAGAGTGATCTAAGGTACTACTCCTGTGTTAGACTGGTACACTGAAGGATGTAACGTCAAGGTTTGAATGGTTGGGTATACTGAGGGTGGTATTTCCAAAATGGTTTTCCACTCTCACTCCACACAAAGGCGGGTACACTTCCTATAAATATATCATTCCTCATACCTAACAATATTAGCATAATTAGTACATTAGCATATAACCCGAATGGGTAGTAAGACACAGTGTTAAAAAAAGTATTACTCTTTGGCTTTACTATTCTGGTATTTTGACTTTCTCGCTATCTAACAGGTAGAGAAAGTATTGTGATTGTTAAAAAAATCAAACTCGAGATTTTGATGAATGTTGACATTTCATGATCCCTCGAACCCTAAAAAGTGGTTTTTGCAATGTCATCTGTCTGTGTGTCTGCTTAACCCTAACATTAAGAGTAGTTTAATAAAGGACAAAAAAAGAATAAAATATTTTTTTTCAAAATTAGCTCTATGATTTTCTTTAAAATTCGTATCTAGGAGTTGATTAAGATTATAAATAAAATGGCTATTTTCATTTTCCCATGAAAATTACTTTTAGGGTACTTTACAGAAGCAGAAATTTCCGTATCTCCGCAACTATTTGAGATACCAAATAACTTATCATTGCAAAATTGTAGTACTATTTAAAAAAAATCTTTTATTCAAGATATATATTATAAAACCAATAGTTTCTGAGATATTGGCAAATATATTAATACAATTTTGTGAGCTTTAGTTGTAAAGAGATACTACTTAAGTTTTAAAGCAATAATTTTCTAATTCCATTGAGTAAGTAAATAAGTAAGTCTCTCAAAAAGTTTATGTTCTTTTTCCTCTTAGAGGAAATGTTTGTACAGCAATGATCTATCTCTATAATTTTAGGCTCAATAGTCAATATTTACCTTTTTTATTGGTTTAAATTTATAAATGAGGAATTTAATAGCAATTCGATAACCATAAGATGTGCAGCCCTTAATAAAATATTGAAAATGTTAACCAGAAGTCTAAAGTTTAGTATGAAGTGTTGTCCCTTGGGGACCCAATATCGATATTTTTTATTGATCCAAATATATAAATGAGGACTTAAATACTTTAAAAATAAAATTTAAAAATTTAAAACCGAGAGTCAAAAAATGTTTTATGTAAGTATAGTGCAATTTGTTCTCGGATTTGCTAGTGTATATTATTTTGTTTCACATATATTACGAGTTTTGAGTAAATATCGCCTTTTTTAAACACCGGAGTGAGAAAGTCCACGCGGAGTTCCATAACATTTATTTTTATTTAAGACAATCACAAAATAGTCCGAATGTTAGTTAATCTATTTTTATGAAACATTTTTGTTTTCCATGTGAGAAAAATATAAACTGCAAAATAGGGCATTTTAGTTTTCTGTTAAATTAATTATAAATTTATTTCTTCATTACTTAAAATTACCAAATTGATGGTAACAGTTGTAGTATGTTTTCAAACATGAGCTTTTAATTTACTTGGGAAATATTGGGGGAATGGGGGGTTAAGATAGTGTACCCTCCTGTTCCGGAGCCCCTGAGTTCTCTCCAGTGGTTAATTTACCATTCACCAATAGCAAATTCATTTCTATTAAAATTTCATATTATAATTAATAGCAGTGGTGCAACACAAGTTGTTGAAATTAGATAGGCCTATAGGCCTATGTATTTTTAGCTTAATAAGTTATAAATTGGTTTTTTTTAGCATCTTCTGCTGACTCAATCTGTGATGTGGCGTTGGGGTTAACAACATCCACAGACTTGATGGACTCTGTGAGCTTGACCACAGCATATGTGATGACCTGTGGTGGCCGGCTTAGCTTACCAGAGTCGAGTGTCTCCCTCACAATACCTGAGGGTGCTGTGGCCAAAGGCACTCGCCATAAGGTGCTAATAGCTGTGCTTAGAGAGGACCGGCACAGGCCCAAGCTACCAGGCAATAAGATTATAACATATTACTATATTAGCATACTTGTTAAATAAAGAAAAATAGTTTCATTAACCATTACATAGTTAAATAATTAGTTATTGTATCACCTATTATACAGTAACTTACCTAATAAACATTAACTAAAAATTAATGTATGGCTCTTTCATAGAAGCAAAGAGTTTTAACAGTCAGGTATTTAATTCTGGGTATGGTACTGTATAGTGGAGTTTGTGTAATGTACTTTCAACCTGTATTTTTAGGATTTTTTTTTAATACACATATTTCTTTGATTATTAAAATAAATTCACATACTCACTACCGGTAATCAAACTATAAATTTTATTTGTAGACATAAAGAGCATAGGCCTATCAATATAATGCTTTTATTTTTATTAATATGTTGAATTCTATATTAATGCAGAGCGACAGACTCAATTGAGCCCAGTGGTAATGAGTGGACCTTTAGGCCTAACCTTCAAGAAACCAGTAATTCTCAACTTCCAACACTGTGCCAGTTTGACGCATAGCTCCTGGAATGTTTCTGTGTGGTGCAGTTCCTCTCAATTAGATGAATCTCCAGTTTGGCAGGTACTGATACACCTCATTAGAGCCTATATCAGCCATTTATCCTGAATTTTCATTAATATGTACAAAAATATGACTACCTATTTTATTGATTTTTTTTGTGTTCTTGAGTCCAACTATCCTTCTGGGCTATATTTTTATTTAGGCTACACCAATGGGATAGTGAAGAGGTAGACAGAAATTAGAGGTATTATACCCGTATTTTCATATATATATATATATATATATAGTTGAAAACCATTAAAGTGACACCTTAGCTCATGTGCTCACTGATGCAAGTATTTACAATTTTAAGATCTTTGCATATTAAAAGATTTTTACAAAATAACCAAATATCAACACAAGATTTAAAGTTTGTTTCAGCCATGGCACTCAATACTATTAAGCTATGCATTATTACATAAAATGTGCAGGTGCTATGTTAATAGATAAAATAAACAGGTTTTTTTATTTACATATTTTTATACCTAGCTTTTGTCCCAAAACAAAAGTATCCTACAGTTAGGTCTTTCAAGTGGGCCAACACATATATTTGTTTTTTTAATAACATTTTATTTTAAGTATGGAGAGCTATAGTTATTAATAATAAGAAAAGTAAATTTCAGAATAATTGTCAACCTATTGCATGGAAAAAAAAAATTTTTTTTGCTTCGCATTAAGTAGTCATATAATAATTGTGGTGGTAGAACAGCATTTTATAATAATGATTTACACTGTGTTAGGTCCTAAACATACACAAATTTAGTCATGTTGAACCGTCCTTAGCAAAACTAAACCACAATAGGAGGTCCAAATGAATAACAAGGGGGCAGAAAAGGGGGCAATAAGAGTGAGCGGCTGGAGTTCTTGTTTTGAATGCCTGAGAATCAACATACGAAACTCAGAACACGCAACTCACACCAGTTGCGGGAACGATATGTTGACGGTTGTCCTCAAAGAAAATTAAATATATGTACCCACAAAAGAGATAAGGAAAACACACATATGACCTAAGGGTATTACTTCTATTCCAAACATCAAAGAAAACTTGAAGTAGATTTGTTGATATGTATTGATAAATAGCATGAGTAAATATATAAGTATAGATATATAGATATGTTTGAACAATATATAGGGATATTAAACATTTACAATAATAGCCGAGTTGGCAAACGAATAGAGTTCTATAATATTTAGGATAATTGATGCTAAAAACAAATATCAAGATTGAATGCAGATTTAAACTCGAAATAATCATATCAGAAAAGAACAATAATAATTAAATCTTTCCTTTCCGCACGGAACCTACTAGTACGTGACTCTAATAATAAATGTCCATTATAAAATCTATCTTCACAATTCACAAAGATGATTTCTTAAATTTTCCTTAACTTTTCTAAATTTTCTATACATATTCCCATTATACACTAAATCCTAACTGACTTACACAATCATAAGGTCAACAGACATTCTCAAGAATAAATATTTTAACTATATGTGAAATCTGTTTTGTTATATTTATAAACGACAAAACCAAAATTCGTTAAAGAGAACTTAGACAGCAAAATACCAATATTAGCCCTCATAATATATTTTCATCTGTCTCGTAATCAGATCAGAAGTTATCTCCTCAAAATTAATCGATACCCTTGAAATTAAATCAAGTATCGATATTCATATTTTACTCGATCCAAAGTTCAATATCGATCTGAGATCTACATGCATCATAAATTTTGTACTGTCTTTTACCTCCACCTAGTCAATACCATGGAAGCGTGTCAGAGGGTAAAAGAAATACAAGAAATAATGTTTACAGTTTATTTAGTATATCAAAATAAAGTAATGTACAGAATCAGAAGACCAAAAGGGTTCGGAACATTCATAACAGAAATCACTCCGTGGAGCATACGACCTAAAGGTCACCAAGTTAAATTTAGATTTAAAGATTAGTTCATAATTCATCAAAGTTACCCAGTTCATTCGTATGGTTCGTGGATAACATCTATATTGTGAGAGTCTAATAAGTAGGATGCTCGTCCTGGCTCCAGCAGCCTAAGCTAGTCTTAACTATATATTCTCCTTCCACCATATAATCAACATAAGTCTCAACAGACTATAGGCAACATCTCTGTATACTTTGCCAAAATAAAGTTTGTCCCATTTGAACGCAATTTGCAAACTTCCTATCACCTTGCATTACAGAGTAAAATCTTTATACATACAACCATATTTAAATATCATAAGCTAGAAATTTTATTATCTTAATATTTGCTTGCACAAGTTTATAAGACTCACGTTAAAGTCAAACCTACTACACATTTCTGTCACTAATCCTACCAGAGTTTCTGAAAGAAGAATCCTATAAAACATTTAAAATGTACATGGTGTCTGGTACACAACTACCCTACTCATTTGATATTTACAATTAATCTCTTCATAATTTATATTTAACATTGAGCCGTGCTCCCAGGCTAAACCTCAGAAATGTAACAACAAGGTATGCTAACCGTCAGATGTGCCATAATGGGCTGTTCCCATTAACTAAATCTAATCAAGTCTTTCAATATTAATTTCATTTTAAACCTATGCTAACATTACGTAGCCCAAGGGTATACGTGCCTAACATATAACGTACATTAAGAACCTAAACTTAAGTATCATATAAACATACTGTTTAACCCTCTGGTTGAAAGTACCCCAAGTTCGACTAATTAAGGTAAGAGAGTACATAGCACTCAAAGTGCGCCAAAGGAATTTAAAGTTAATCTCAACGAGTCGTGGTTACGCCACTTAAAACTCATCAACAATGAAGCAATCGAAATCAATCGAAGTTAAGTCTAACAGTGAATTTGGAAAATAGTTCCCCCCCCATAATAACGCCGAAAAAGAATTTAGAAAAGTAAATAAATATTCCCAGAAGAGACGTTTAACAACGCTCTCACCTTAATGAAGCCTGCGATGTAATTAGTAAAGATTTGAAACATACAATCTGTTATATACGATTTGCCAGCGTCGATTCTGACCTCAGAGAGGGGAAATCGGAGGGGAGAGGGAAACAAAAGAAAGGACACGAGTAGCGCTCCGGTGGGAAAAGGGGGCAACTCTGGTAACATAAAGATAGCGCTGTTAGCATTTAATTAGAACAACCGGAAACTGGTTGAGTCAAGTTTGCTGATTTCTTCTTCGTGGTGGGCGGGGCCTTGACCGCCGATGGAGTGAAGTCAGCTGGCCCGCCTTCACTTGGTGTCGGGATATTCTTGTGTGTGTACGCGAGCATGATGAGTGGTTGGACGGGCCGTTCGGAGGGCAGTTTGGTGAGTTGAGGCCCATTATACTTGGCGTTGAGTCGGTTGAGCTCGTATTTGTTGGTAACATCGTTACAATTTCATATTGCGGAATTAATAATATATTGCCGAAAAAGAATTTTGAAAAGTTTAAAGTATAAAACAAAAATTTAATAATAATTTAATAATACTAAGTCGAAAAAGAATTTTGTTCTACATTTTTAACTATCTGAAGCATTAGCTTCTTATTCCTCCATTCAAGCTAAGTCCAAGAGTGCCGACAAGCAGCCCCGCCGGCACTATATATACAAAACCCAGAGAACATTGGAGAACAGGATACATGGTGGAGGAAAACATATGGATCAAAAAAGGAGAGGAGTGTGCATGACAGCCGTAACTTCTACTATACACTCCAAACATCCTGAACCTTCTAGATTATAGTAGAACAACCTCTCTTCACAGTTTAAGCTCTTTGGACCGCCTTTGGTTATACGGTGCACTCTTGTGGGCGTGGTTTGAACCTTGCAGGCAGCGGCTAGTCTATCTCGTGGCGCGATTACGCTCGGTTGTGTTGTTGTTCTTCTATCCGACTCGTAGTCCAAGACGCAGGAACCATGAAACAGGGTAAGTTGTATATTTTCCTGACTCAACTCTCCTATGCTTGTAGCCAAATGCTACAATGTCCACCAAACACTAAGCTCCCTCATATGCTAACACCAACTAGGACAAAATATAATTTACTAAGCCAGAACATGTGGTCATTCGCTTCCTGCCATAAACTAAACTAGTCAGTTCATTCCAGGTTAACAAACATAACCTTTGTAAATCCCTGCTACAGAGTATGAGTATATTACACAGTGTAATACTTAAAATTACATTTTAATGCAGTTATATAAAGATTTTAGAAGTGTTTTAATAAAAGAATATCATTTGGAATTTGTTGAATATTTAGTAAGATAAAATTGGATAAATAGTGTCAAAACATGTTGAGACTATATTGAGACAGAAAAATTTTAGGTTAAGGAACCCTATTGTTAACTTAACAAAACATTATGGATAATAAATTTCAATTAGTAGCGTAAAATTGTATTAACTTTATTACTGTACTACTGAGTAATCATGTGCTAGAAATCTACTTTAACCTTTCACTCAAAAACCACCACATCGATTGAGCTGAAATTTCACATGGGCATAACTCAGACATTTGATTAACATGTAGGTTATTACTTATACCGAATAACCTAAAACACCACACCCACTTCCAGCTCCCTCCCGCCCCCAAATGTATCTCCAGAACTGTTGGGGCTAAGGAGTTGCCCTTTGGTTAGGGGGTATCCACAGGCACTAGGACTAAGTCCTAGCCAGGATCCACAAATCGATAAATGGGCATGAGCATTTTCGCGGGGGGTGGTTCCCCATGGCACTAAGCCATGATAAAAATTTGCAAAATATTTTCAATATTTAACTAGGTACTCATAAAATTTTGTATCCATTTATAAATCGAGAAACTGATACATAATAATTACTGAAACACAGCTCTAATAAATACTAAGAACCCAAAAGAGAATGTACTACTTGTGAAAATTTAGTTTTGTCACACATAAGAACATGCATATAAAATAGTATTTATTTAAAATGTGTTAAAAAGTTGCTCTGTGAGGTTTTTTTAAATTTAATGACAGGAGTGGGGCGGGGGTCTAGAGGTTGGTCTGAGGGTCCTTCCACAGTAAAACTGTAAACCCTGAATAGCTCTTGGATCTATTTGAAAAATATTTATTTTTCATGGGTAGTACTTTTTTATGATTTTCTTTGTCATAATGTATATTACAAACACGGTAAGAAGGACGGACTAAAAAATAAACTCTTTTTGGGGTCATCAATTCAAAATTTTACTAGATTTTATTTATTGGTAAGTATCTTAATTTAGAAATTATTCCAAGCAGAATAGTAAGTACCTAGCACTTAAATTTTACTAAGGATCATACTTACCATCAACAACACAACAAACATCTACAATAAAAGTGGAATACATCAATTAACCTGCTATTGTAATGACGTTTATGTGGGACAGTCTGGTAAAAATCCTTAAGCTTAGATTTTCTGAACATTTTACTGACTTCAAATATAATATAAACAAATTCAAATCCGCCGCACACTTAAATAAATCCAATCACATTCATAAACCTATAAACAAATACATGAAACTCCTATATCAATCATACATGCCATTTTACAAAAAACAAAAACAAAACAAAAAAAACACTAAATGTATATTTACCATTTTAAAGCCAAACTTTATTCAACACACTTAAATTACTACAGGGAACACCTTATTTGTGTAAAAGGTGGGAGAGGATCAATTAACAAAAATAGGTTTTTTAGAGTCTTGGCCCCTAAGCCAAAAGGGACTTCGGACACCCTATTCCACAAATCTTTTGAAATTTGGATGACTTATTGTGGCTCTCACCTGGAATATTTAAAAAAACTAATTCCACTAAAATCTATTTGACTTGGTCTTCCCTCAGAATACTTTTGGAAATTGGATACCTCTTAACGCTGAATGGTTTGGGCCTTTACTGGCCAATTTTTGAAAATTTGATGCCCTTAGAAAATATCCAGAATGTTTTTTTTTTTTATAAGTTTCAAGAAGATATTTTGAGTGGGCCTTTATTTGGCAAATTTTTGAAAATAGGAAGCTCTTAAAACCTATATGGTGGCTCTCGCTTGGAATGATTTTGAAAATTAGATCTCCTTAGAAGCTATTTGAAGTGACTTCTAGCGGCAAATTTTGGTTAGTCGAATGCCTCTAGAAGCTATATGGAGTTTATTTTTAATCATAGCTATAGTTGAGTATGACCTTCTCCCACACACAAACAAATAATTCCTTGTTACATTTGTGTGTGTTGTTAAATACACATGTTTGAATAAGAAGTGAAACAAATCAATATAATTTGTATATTTTCACCAAATCCATGACATAATATTCACACTCACGCCCTTTCTATATTAAAAATGAGTATAGAGGAAATAAAGTGTCAAATAAATTCTGTCAGTCAACCACTCAGCGTTGCCAATTTTTGCTATATTTTATTCAAGTCACAAAAGTCGGAACACCCATTCACACAATGACACTACGTATCCCATAAAATAAGCAATATCTTAAAAATTGTCTTAGCATGAGTTATATTAAATGTAATAGTGGTCTGGAGATTATAGTAAAAGTTTTGTAGTAAAGTATTTCAAAAACAACTTTTAGGAAATGTAAGGGAAAGACAGGACCCGCTTCTCACCCTCTTCGACTACCATTTTGTAAAATTGTTGTAACAGGTTTTATGATGGTTAGTAGGGTGGGTCCATATTTTTGAAGTGTTGAAATGTTTTTGTCTGACCCTCCTATGTTGTTCTACTATAAAAAAAAATATTTTTTGAAAAGTTTTATGCAGATCAGACTATATTTAGAGGTCGCTCAAGTCAGTTGAAATTTCAACTTACTTCAATTATCTGTGTACCCAAGTTTAGTTTGAGTTTAGTTTGAGTTTACTCACTGTATCTGCTAGTATTCTACTGTTTGTGTGTTTATCGTCGTGTTCACTTTGAAACTTGTTAGAGTACTGATAATTTTATTTTATTTATTTACTTATATTTTTATCTTGTTTATTATTGTTTATTATTGATTTATTCAAGTGCACACTCTGATAATCGTAACAATATTGTCTGTTGCAGTTATTTTGAAAGGTGAATAGTAAAAATGGTAGCAGTAGCTAATACAAGACGAGTTTCCACATTTTAGTTAGTTGGCTCTGAGTTGAGTGTCTTTTTCTACCACCAAAGAACCTTGAAGAAGACAATTCATGATAGTTGTAGGGCTGTTGTTAAGGAAACTTTTTTTTTTGGAAAACGCTTGTATTCATTCGTCATGAACAGGATTGTATCAAGAAATGAGAGAAACTTCATGAAAAGTGGCTCAAGCCGAAAAAAAAATTCCAATAGGAAAATAAATGTTCAGCAAATCAATGAGTCTCAATTTTCAAGAGACCTTGACAACTTATTTGATATTGCTCATCAAGAAGCCTTGCAGATTATGAACATCCAAGAGGACAAGGATTTCCTTCTCTCACAGAGGGAACCTGGTTGCCGTGGTTGCTTTGGGAAAATCGATAAAGTGTTGGCATCCAAAGAAGCAAGGGCAGAACAACGGAAATGAAAAAAACAAGAGTTTAAGCAGAAGTACAAAGAGAAACAAATGGCTCAGAACAAAAGTGCCGCTCTCATTTACTCCAGTGATGTAAATAGTGAAAGTAACAGTGATGATATTGAAGAGGAGAAAGCACATTCAAGCATTGATCAAGAAATGGCAATACCTTCCACTTCCACTGCTTCTAGCCATAAAAGAGCGTGTATGAACATTATCACACCATCTGTTGCTTTGGCTTTAGATAGAGTAAAGTTAAGTGATAGAAAAGCCACATATCTGTTGGCAGCATATGCTGAGGGCCTCGACCACAAAGTAAATGATCTCAATATTAACAGGTCTTCTATTCAGAGATATCTAGAAAAAGTACGTGAAGAACTTGCAACGAATTTAAAAGAAGAATTTCAGTTAAAATACTCCCTTGTTGTTCACTGGGATGAAAAACTTCTACCAGACCTGATTGGGAATGAAAAGGTAAATCGATTGCCGGTAATTGTATCTGGACTAGGCGTAAATCAGTTGCTTGGGCTTCCAAAGTTACACACAGTTACAGGAGAAGCACAGGCTCAAGCAATGGCTACTTTTCTCGAAGAGTGGGGGATTATTCAACAAGTAAATGTGTTTTGACACTACTGCCAGCAACACAGGTCACAGAAATAGAGCTCATTCTTGCAAGTGTGATCAACAAGGCTATGCAATGTACTACATTTGGCCCTGATATAGCCATTTTTAAACGCTTTAAACAATATAGGAATAGGCTCGATCAATCAGCTTATGAAAGTGCAACCAGTAATGCAACAGTTATGGCAGCTTTGGGAGATGAGAAGGACATTGTGACTCAATGTGCAATTAACCAGCTTCAAGAAACTAAAGTCAGAGATGATTACAAAGAATTTCTAGAGCTTGTAATTATCTTCTTGGGAGGCGGTCCTCCACGTGGAGTATGATTTATATATCCTGGGGCACTTCATCATGCTAGATGGATGGCAAAGGCATTGTATTATTTCAAGATATGGATGTTTCGTGGCCAATTCAAACTCACTAAATTGGAAGAAGACGGTTTATGTAACCTTTGCATTTTTCTTTTGCGTATTATCTTAGATCTTGGTTTACGGCTTCTCTTCCTATTTCAGCACCCTCTAACGACCTCAGTTTACTGTAGCAGCTTAGTGATTATGAAAAGGTAAATGCTGTTATCTCCAAGGTTGTCAGCAAGAAACTAGAAGGGAAACTGTGGTATCTAAGTGAGAAGCTTGTAGGTTTGGCATTTTTTTATAAAAACGTGTCTACATGTTCAAAAAAAGCTATGCTTTGGTCGCTTAATGAAAGGGATGGGTCGACGAATCTCTTAAGCGCATCCAACTGAGTGGTAAGATTTCTCATGATATGAATATTTAAGAATTTGTGACAAAAAACACTATGAATTTCTTTCATCACCTTAATATCCCAACAGATTATTTATATTTTGATCCTGAAACATGGCATCTCAGAGATGACTACAAGCAAGGAAGACAGTTAAACATTTAAGGTTTGTTAATGACAACGCTGAAAGGAATGTGGCACTTATGCAAGAGTACAATGCCCTTATAATGAAAGATGAAGATCAAAAACAATATTTATTACAAGTTGTAGAACAACATAGGCATTGCTATCCCGACTGCAGCAAAAAAAAACTTAATCTCAGATGAGTAGAGTTACAAGGTATTCTGATTTGAGTGATTTAACTGATTTTCTCAGTGTCAACAACAAATTTCAAGTGTAAACAATGTTATGTTGTCTTTTATAGGCATAATTAATTTAGATAAGGATTTGTGTGTGGAATTTTTCGAATAATTAATACAGCAATTATTTATGCATTAATTGTTGTATAATTGTATGATGTAAAATATATGGAATCTCATTTAAAACTTTGAGCGCATTGAGCTACCACTAAATGTTAATTAAAATGGTTCAAATTTTACATATATTATTTTTTTACATCAAGGAACATTTTTGGGGGGTCAGAACATATAAATTGCTGGAAAAAAAATCTCTTAGTATTCTAAGGACCACCCTAATGGATAGCCTATTTGTATTTTTTCTGTTGTATTTGACATAATATCAATAGTCCAGAATGGGTATGGCTAGGTCAGTTTGCTAAACAAAATTTTGAAGTATATTCTACAAGAGTTTTTAAGATACAGAAATAATACTGGGGGGGCTTAATATAGTCAGAAACTAGTGGCCGAGGGGGGAGGGGGGGAGCACCTCTGCCACTCACCCCCACCCCCCACTGCCCAGTTCCAAAGTCCCTAGAGACTGATGATATTATCAAGGATCTCAAGCACGCTTCTTGGAGGGGGGTATCCTCCAGGCATCGGTATCCGTAGTAGGGGTGGCTTCTATATCTATTGTTCCTTAATGAACAGATGTGGCATCTTCATTCTTGCCATAGCTGACAGTGGTGCAATGGTGGCCTGCCACAAGGACAGCTTCTTATCGATGTTGGTCAGATAATCATCTTTGTGGCTTTAGGAATATGGACTGTCCTTATCACTGGTTTCATGCCCCTCTTTATATTGCCCTTGTTTGAAAACTATTTATTAGTATGTCATCTCAAATAGTAATACACTATTTTGACATTTACTGATATAGATGGAGATACCACAGCCATATGACGGTTTCCAGAAGTGGGAGGAGTTAGCACTCTTATGAGAAATGGTCAACGCTACATTGACATCAAACAAGTCACAAGACAATCTCTTTAATGAACCACACTGAATGTACCTTTTTATATTTAGGAGCCCAACAATACTATAATTTGACCCTTTATTAACAAACACCATTGCTTAGCCAGAAGCTACATATCCATTCAGCATTGTTCTACATGCTCACCATTAACAAAATTAAACTTGTCAAAGCTTGCAACAGTGAGCACATGGTATAAGTGTCAAGCTCATTCAATCTGGTTTTCCATTGACCAGGAAGTCAGAGTTTGAATCCCTGATATGTGTAGTGAGGGTGTTTTTTTCCTAAATTTTACCACACTCTCTCTCTCTATTCTCTATCTTTCTCCCTCTTTACTTTCCTCTCTCACTTTATCTATTTCCATGAAAATGCGGGTACATTTCCTCTGGCTTCTATCTTAATCATACCTACCAAGTTAGTGTAATGATTACATAATTATTTTAACAACCCTAATGTGCAGTGAGATTCGATGGAAAAAACAAAGACTTAACCAAATATGTCCTGCCATGCAAAATAGATTCTGTGGATGTCGGGCTATGTGCATATGTGTTAATTACACTTATGTGTTAGTGATGAGGAAGGTTGAATCTAGAGGAAGTTTACCCACATTTTCATGGATGGAAACTGTTAAACCATTTATGAAAAAACATCCTCAGTACACCTGACTGGGATTCGAACCTTGATCTTCCCATAATTGGCAATCTAGTCCATTGTGACAGTGATGCCTTAGACAATTCAACCATCAAAGTGGGTATTGCAAAAACTGATGTATCAAAACCAATATTTGTTTAGTAATGGCTCTATTTTTAAATGACTGCATTTTGGAGGACACACATTCCTTGTACAAATACACATTATATAAATGAACAGACTCTAAAATGTTGAATTATTTTATAGTTGGGATTGGACACATTAGTTATATTATGTATAATGTATATGTTTTTAATTGTTATATACCTACAATTTTGAAATTGTGTGTACGTACACCTATGTGATATAAATAATTGTCTCATTGCCATATCTAATAAACTTCCATACTATAAAATTAATAAACTAACCTTGAATTCAAAGGATTTGAATTATCTATTAATTTGATAATTATAATGTGTAAATAGCCCTATTTGTATTAAATAAGTACTAGATTTAAGGATAGAATTTGAATTGTAAATTCAAGAGCATAATTTCTTCAAATGTGAAAAGCCAATAACAGCTTAATTTAAATACAGTATTAAAGTACAAATACAGTATTTATATATAGTTTTAAGTACTTACAAAAAAAAAGTTAAATACCGGTACATTATTATGACTATGAATTTCTAATATGCCTTGATTTAAGTATGATATCTAAGCATAATAAGTATGGTAATTAATTTAACTACTTTCATTTGCCAAGACTTGATTATAAGGTAGGAATATTAAATTTTTAAAGTGGCATGCTCAAGTAAAACATTTCTTATCACAGGCCACAGAAATATTATCCATTGTTTGCATGTATTGATGGGCGATGGTTCTAGGACAATACTATATGGTAATATATGTTTTGTACACTCTAACATAAGAATAACAGTTTTGGATGATATGTGGTGAATACATTATAAGAGTGTTTTGGGGTAGTAAGATGCGGTGCTAATAATAATAACAGTGTTTTGGTTTCAGAAAGTGGTAGTACTTGGAGAGGAAACTATCAACACCCCCATGTTCACGCAACTTGACCACAACCAAGTATACCTCATTACAGACCAGCTCATGCGGTTCGTTATTGTGGGGGAGTCTGATAAGAACCTAAACAAGGCCGTGAAAATTTTATGCTTGGCTGTGTTTGCCCCAGCCCCAGAATTTCACCCTCAAATGCTGGATTACAATGTTAGAGTATATACATTGGAAGACACAGTTGCTGCATTGGAGGTATAATTTTAATATACATATACACATATACATACTGACAAACCAGACCAAAAAAAATTTAAAAAATTGAAATTAATTTTTTTTCCTTTTAATATAATAAATACTCCATAAAAATATATGATATACCTAATTTAATCATAGTATTGTGTGATTTATTTATTTAAATAGGCTCCCTAAGCTCAGTGTGGGCACAATTTGTTCACAAAGATATTGTATCGACCCTAATATACCACAATTATTTCCCCAAACGCAGTCATTATTAGGGATGAGTTGTGAAATCACAGCTTGCTATTATGTTACACCTCCTCTGAAATCATAGCTAATTGCTTCTCACAGGTAAAAGAAACTGGAACTGTTTGCTACAGGCTAGTTTGGAGCGTTCCAACTATTAATGGTTTACTCATTTATTTCTCCAAGCTTCTAATGTATTATCTATCTTTCAAAGCTATGTTGCTAAATGTTGTGTGGTAGATGGCATTACAGAATGCTGTCAATGGCTGGCACTTATTTTGCTACAGAGCTAGTTTGGAGCAGTCATAGAATAATAATGAACCTACCTTATATTGCTTTGGTGATGTGAAAAAGAAATAAAATAGAAAAATAATGTTTGGGAAAACAAGCAGCTTTCTGGATAAAATGTGAGAGCCAGACTGTCTAAATATAAAGATAGTGATTAATAGCAGCAGGTTCAGTAAAGTAGTCGCAGTTCATTTAATTAGCCCATGAATAAATATGTTCTGTCAAACAGGATACAACAGGGGCAAAAGAGAGAGAAAAAAAAATTTGACTTGCCTTTCACCCCCTTTCCACCCTGATAAATGTTTGAAAATTGGAAGACCATAAAAGCTATTTAAAGTGGTAATTCTCTACAATTTTTAAAATTATCGTATTTTTTTATTAAAAAAATTGAAATTTGAATGCCCCCTGAAGCTATTTAGAGTGATCCTCACCTTGATTTTTTCCGACAATTAGATGCCTCTATAAGTTATTTGAAGAGTTCTTCTCAAGCAATTTTGTAATAACTATGTCTTCAGATGCTATTTGGAATTATCCTTACCTGAATATTTTTGAAAATTGAATGCTTTCAGAGGATGTTTGGAATTGTCATCACTTGGATTACGTTTGAAAACTATATGCATCTGGACTATACTTTGAGTGAGCCTCTTCCAGTGAATTTTTAAAATTGGATGCCTCTTGAAAATATTAGGATTGGTCCCTACATTTAGATGTTATTAATTTTCAGTTTGATAAGAGTCTTTCAGCTTAATATTCTAGAGTATCAGAAGGTGTGAAATACATCAGGGGGGGAGGCTTGTTTATCCCGGGAGGAGAAATGACACCCTGGTCCCCTACGTCCCACACTCCCCAGTTTAGCTGTCACTAATTTGGAGTGGTCCTTCCCCCAATTTTTGGTAATTAGACTCTTTTAAAAACGATTTAGAGTAATCCTCCCAATTTTTTTTAATGTTGATGTTCCTAAAAGTTATTTAAAGTAGTCCTTCAGGAAATTGTTGAAATTTAAATACCTCAAGAAGCTATTTTAAATATTCCTCGCCAAGATTTTTTTGAATTTAGTTTTTCTAAAAGCTATTTGAATGGGTCCACCCCCAGACATTTTTTGAAATTTGGATGCTTCTAGAAGTTATTTATATTGTTCCTTGGCCACAGACAAACGTACACCAGACCCTCAGCCTCCAATGGCTGCACTCCGTTGGAGTGCTTGAGTCCTTCAATACGGGTATCACTAGGTTCCATAAAGGAGTATCTAAAAAAACTTAGTTTAAAAATGGTTTCACTAGAAAGAAGACACAAATACCCATCTCATTTTAAGTCACTCGGCCAGCTTCCACAAAGCTAGGCTAAGCTAGAGAACCTAATCCCCCTCTTCACATAATCCTACCTCACAAAGAGCTTAAGCAGTCTGCCCATAGCTTGAGGATCTGGTATATTCTTGTATGTGTCCTTGGTTGAACTTTTCTTGAAAATTAGATGCCTCTAGAAGCTATTTAAAGTGGTCTTTGTCCGGCCATATTTTGAAAATGGGGTCTTAATAAAAGCTATTTGTAATAGCTCTCTTATAGAAATTTTTTGAAAATTAGATGCCTATGGAACAGCCATTGTGCCACTTAAGGACTAGCTGAATTTTGAACTAGTCTAGTATGCAACCTCTTATTTAATGTGCTGTTTTTAATGATAATTTAAAAATCAAAACTTGTTGAATATTATGAAATATAATGAATAACTCGAATCAAATTGTAAATATTTTGATAAGGCCTAGGCCACAGACAGGGTATACATCAGACCCACAGCCTCCAGGTTAAAATGGCTGCCTTCATTGCGAGAGCTTGAGTCCTTCAACAAGGGAATTGTTATGTGACATCCAAAATGACAGCATCACTACCTAAGCATAGAATGATCCTTATATTGTTCAAAAATTGCTTGCATATTGTCTGGTTGTAAACACTGTTCAAATGCTGTTGACTAGTTACTTGTTTGTAAGGGTTTGTTTATTTAAAGGGGGTAAGGGTGGGAGTTTTGGGGGGTGGGGGATTGCTGGTACCTGAAATATTGCGTTAATACCACTGCCCCTTTACAACAAACCATTTGAAAATGAGTTGTTTCAACTGGAAGTACTGTTATCACTGAGAATGGCAACTGTCACCCCCACTGCCCAAGGACTCAACCTGGCTCAAGGAGCACAGAAAAACTCCTGTATGGCTGAGTGTCTGGTGTATACCTTGTCTCTGGCCTAGGCCTACATTTTAATGAAGGATAATTTATTAACTTGTCAAAGTGAGTGTCTTAGATAAGGTTAATTTCAATAACGGAAAGTAAAAACATTGGAATTAGCACCATCTGTGAAAAAAACAATTAGTTGCGATGTACTTCTAACTTATTCTATGGTATTAGAAACTTAAAAGTTTGTTACCACATTCACACAAGTATGCCACCTATCCTTATCTTGAAATAGTTATATCAAGTCTGCCTCATTACACCCTATCTCGTTTAGGTCCATTCTAATGTTATTCTCAAATCTGTGTCTATGATGTATACATAATTATTAATATCAAAAACTGTCAGGAGTCCTTTGCTCTGAGCAAGGACAACACCACAAGCTACAATGAGAACTTTTGTTTACAAGTCTCGGCTCACAACTAGTGTCTTCTTCTGCGCATGCGCATACCCACATTCATGACAGTATGAATGCGCACCCAACCTCCTACCACTTTTGTGTCTTTGTCTTGCTGGATGCTTGTTACCTTGAAGATCGCCATGTTTAGTGTCATGTGCTATATTCATTTATATGGTCTTGTTTAGTAAAGTGTTGCTGTGTTCATTTGGACATTCACGTCTACGATATTCTTCATAACCTTTCTAACATTATTAATATCAAAAACTCAGATAATCATTTCCATATTAGTTTGAAATATGTTGTATTTTCATAGCCAAGATATTTATGTTCAGTTCATAGCTTGTTGTCTTCAACAGCACACAAAATGCACTTAAACCAAGATGATAGCTAACCATTGACTTAACCAAATTCATTATGACATGACATTGAATGACATAGTCGTCAAAATACTATTGGACTAAAAAAATTATAACACTTTGGAAAAAGTTTTATTTTATGTTTATTTTATCATGTTATCATATTACTCAAATTGTGTTTGCATGCCACTGGGTAGCACATGTGCCATAGATTTGCCATCCCTGCTCTAGAAGATATTTTGAGTGGTCCTTGCGTGAAAATTCTTGAAAATTACATGCGTTTATAAGCTTTGAAATTTGAATGGTCCTAGATCGAAAGCTGTTTAGGGTGCTCCTCACTTGATTTTTTATGTTATGCTAATACATAATCTTTGAAATACAGGTCTCAAAATGTTATGAAACAACTTGTATTATATTTGTATACTTAAAATGTTTAGCGCTTTTAATATTTTAATCATAATATCAATGAAGCAAATGTTTGAAAAACCATTATTTACTCCCTTGATCATATTAACTTTATTTGGGTTTAGATACAGCGTTCATTCAAATTGATTCCTATTTGGCCACAAAAAAAAAAAAGTCTCATTCTAATACAAGAGGCGATACAATGAGAACTTTTGTTTACAAGTCTCGGCTCACAACTAGTGTCTTCTTCTGCGCATGCGCATACCCACATTCATGACAGTATGAATGCGCACCCAACCTCCTACCACTTTTGTGTCTTTGTCTTGCTGGATGCTTGTTACCTTGAAGATCGCCATGTTTAGTGTCATGTGCTATATTCATTTATATGGTCTTGTTTAGTAAAGTGTTGCTGTGTTCATTTGGACATTCACGTCTACGATATTCTTCATAACCTTTCTAACATTATTAATATCAAAAACTCAGATAATCATTTCCATATTAGTTTGAAATATGTTGTATTTTCATAGCCAAGATATTTATGTTCAGTTCATAGCTTGTTGTCTTCAACAGCACACAAAATGCACTTAAACCAAGATGATAGCTAACCATTGACTTAACCAAATTCATTATGACATGACATTGAATGACATAGTCGTCAAAATACTATTGGACTAAAAAAATTATAACACTTTGGAAAAAGTTTTATTTTATGTTTATTTTATCATGTTATCATATTACTCAAATTGTGTTTGCATGCCACTGGGTAGCACATGTGCCATAGATTTGCCATCCCTGCTCTAGAAGATATTTTGAGTGGTCCTTGCGTGAAAATTCTTGAAAATTACATGCGTTTATAAGCTTTGAAATTTGAATGGTCCTAGATCGAAAGCTGTTTAGGGTGCTCCTCACTTGATTTTTTATGTTATGCTAATACATAATCTTTGAAATACAGGTCTCAAAATGTTATGAAACAACTTGTATTATATTTGTATACTTAAAATGTTTAGCGCTTTTAATATTTTAATCATAATATCAATGAAGCAAATGTTTGAAAAACCATTATTTACTCCCTTGATCATATTAACTTTATTTGGGTTTAGATACAGCGTTCATTCAAATTGATTCCTATTTGGCCACAAAAAAAAAAAAGTCTCATTCTAATACAAGAGGCGATAGTTAAGATGCTAATAATTGTATTATGCTAAAAATATTAATATTAAATACTGGTGCTTCTAGTCCGGCAGTAATCTTAAGCAATTGTTCATTTTGTTTCATTTATACAATTTTTTTGTCCTTGTAACATGAGTAGCGCCATTACATAATACAAGGAAAAGGGAAAACAGGCAAAGCAGAATCCCAAAATTAAGGTGCAAAAATTTAGACAAAATGAAGTCCAACATAACTTAGTTTTTAAATAAATTTAGCTATTATAATTTTGTCATAAAATTAATTTACAAGAAATTTGAAATCAAAGTTGCTGTAGTTGATTATTTGTATTTAACATGTAAGGTAAATATATAATTATTAGTAATAGATACTATGCATCAATAACCAGATGTTATCACATAAAAACAACAATATTATTTAGAAACCATGAGTACACTGCTAAAAGTAATTGAAAAATATTTTAATAATGATGTAGGCCTAAAACTTGGACTTAAAGAAGGACCGCCATGTTGGACTTTTATTTTTGGCCTGCATCATACATGTTTTTCTCGCATAGCGTTATGGGTCATTTTAATTGCTTTTTCCCTCCAATTGTAAAAATCTAATAGATTATGGTCCCAGGAAACTTTTCTAGTAAAATTCAACATTAAAAACACGATTAAAACTGAAGTGCAAAATGGTGAAAGTGGTGAACATCTTTGCGCGTGTGTAGTGAATTAAAAGTAACAAACATGGCCAATAATGATGGAAGTTCTGATGATGTCTCTCAGCTTGAGAAACTAACTGATAATGCCAGCTTCCAAGCATGGAAATTCCATATAATGGTGTTATTTAAATCAAATGATCTCTATGATTTTGTGGCTGGCACAATAAAACTTGAAGATGTAGCTAGTGAGCAAATACAAAAGGCAACATGGATTAAAAAGGACGCACGTGCTCAGAAATCAATTATTACAACCATTGATAAAAAAAAAAAGTTCTAATGCATGTTATTAATTGCGTTTCAGCTAAGATAATGTTTGATGAACTATGCTTATTATTTGGTAGGGACACAGAACCACAAAATGTTAGCTTTTGCAATAGTTCTTTTCTTAAACCTATGATAAAGGTATTGACATTGCTCTTCATATAAGTAACTTGGAGAATTTAGCTTTTAAATTGAAGACCGTACCATGTGGAAAAACGCCAGATCCGAGCAGATCTGGAATATTCTTAGCTAGAAGTTATATTTGAACCAATATAATTTTGTATATAAACTACTTTCAATAAAAGTAAGTTTTTTATTTAATAGCAGATTGCGTCAAAATACCTGTTTGGGTAGTACACATGTATACTAATTACTCTAATGGGTTAAGGATGAGTAGGGTTGATTTTTGGATGAAGTGTACCTATATTTGCGTGGAGGATAATTGGAAAACCATAACAGAAAAATCTCCCCCAGTAAACCATAAAGATATTCGAACCTTGATCTCCCCTTTATCGAAAGTCCAGCCTATACTACAATACACACCTGTTAGTTTTCAGAAATGAAACGGCTAAGAAAATGTCTTTTTTTTACAAATCTAATGAAAAAATGTACTATTTAATTTCAAGAAGTTAATATACACTTCCTGTAGTAACAACATGCCTCATCCCTAACCCATTAGAGTAATTAGGACCTATAGGCCTATGGGTACTAAGACGTGGTGTTAATAAATAAATAATGTGTAAATAAAGGAATTAAAAAGATTAGATATCTTTTATTTCAAGTATTTTTATAAACATGAAGATAGCATGGAAAAATTATGTGTTTTATAAAAAATGTTCTTCGGATCATATTAAATAACTAAATTAAATATCCTGTGATAAACTATGATTCACTTTTCCTAATTTCACAAAGCTGTGTTCCCAAGTGCATTTTTATATAGAAGTTATCGTTAACCTTGAAATCTCGAGCTGTTGCATTGACCCTAGCAAATTCTGAAATAAAAAAGGCATACACTTATTACCAAAAACATAATTATAAGATTAATTAAGTCCACTCATATAAACAATTATTTAAACTAGCTCTATTAGTGTTATCAACTTGAATTAAATACCGTACGGTACTGGCGAGAAAGTGGAAAGTTATTGGTCAAAGCTAATTTAGGCCTAGTTTTTGTCAAAATCTGTTGTTTTAAAAATTTAAATAATTAATATGTGAAAATATTGATTTATGTAGTCAATATTATTATGCTGATTCAGAGTCATTTCGGGAAATGGTTAGGAATCATATATGGCTAAACACTATATTGTCGCGCAGCTGTGAGTGCATGGATCAATTTTCTAACATAGGACCATAAGTAGGTCTGCTTGTTAATAATATTCATTATGCAAGTTTTGTATGTGTTTCTTTGGATTATTATAATCACTCGTTTATTTAGGTTGTTTTAAGGTACTTTTTTTTTGTTATGTAGGCCTACTATAGCTACTAACGCTATGGCACCTAAGTGACACATTTTTATTTATGGATAAGCCCCAAGCTTAATTGTCAAATAATTCATCTTAATTATAAACAAGCATATATAAAATAAATAAAATGTACAGCATCATAAAATTAAAAGCCTAAGATTAGTATATAAGAATGTTAACGTACATGATTTTGTCAGCACTATACCTGCATTTTCTGTTATGAATGTGAGGAAATGTGTTGTGGAGTGACTGGCTACTCTGGATCAAATGATGGAGTCGTGAAAGATTATATTGGGTGTAGATAGATGTGATCGTTATTCTGAAAAGTAAAGTTGAACGAGATTTCGTTACAGTGTATCATATTAGAACATAGCACTTTCCCACGCTTGTATCATGAATAACGTGTCTTGAGTGATCGTCTAGAATATAACAAGTGGCGACGAGGTGTGAAAAGAATTCGCGTACATTTTGTTTTTCGCTTGGGCGTTTTCCTAGCGAACGAAATTCTCCTTAAGGGCAGATAGGGAGGAAGATGCTTCTGTTCGTGTTACTGAATAAATTCCTAAGATTAATATTGAACCTTTCGATCCATCTAAGTCCAACTGGAAAGTTTACTAAAAAAGATTAAAAAATAACCTCAGGATTTACAATGTACCGGAAGATAAGCAGACTTTATATTTATTAGATGCCATTGGCGAACATGCGTACGAAAGGTTATGTGATCTGTGTGAGCCAACTGAACCAGAGCCTAAAACATTGGAACAACTTGCAAATATTTTGACTAAATTTTTTCAGCCAGAACCAAATTCACCGGCAGAAAGGGTTAAATTTCAAAACAGGGTGCAAAATGAAGGGGAATTACCAGCCAATTTTGTAGCTGAATTAAAAAAAAACTTACGCGTTATTGTAAATTTCCAAATGACTGGTTCAATGACGCCCTTTGTACTCAAGTTGTACTTGGACTGCGTTTTTAAGATCTGAAGTTGAAACTAATGGAGCTCCCCACAGTTAATTTTGGGTCTGCTGTTGAGTATGCTAGTTCTTACTCTAGTTTGCGTCTTTCGGTCCCACAAGATGATATTTGTACTACAAATATCAATGTCGTTCAAAAGAAAGTTCAAAAACAAAGAAACCCAGTAAAGGAAAATTAGGTTGCATATATTGTAACTTTACAAATCACGATTCTGGTAACTGTTGTTATCGAAATGCTTCTTGCCGTATTTGCGGGGTCAAAGGCCATATAAGTCCTGCATGTAAAAAGAAGGCTACCGCTAACACAAGAAGTACTTAAACAGATAAGAAATTGAGTTACTCTAAAAGGAATAGGGCTTTATACCAGGTATGCTCCGATGATCAAATATCTGATGGAGAAAGTGTCAATTTAAATGAAACTTCTGGCGTGTTCTCTGATATTTTTCATATTAAAAATTCAGCGAAGCCTAATAAAATCAAGGTACAACTAACGGTGGATGGGGTAAATAATGATTTCCAAGTTGATACCGGGGCACATGTAACATTAGTAAATGAAGCTCTATTTAGGAGCAAGTTTCCAAATAAAGAAATTTTACCCACTACAGTAAAATTGCGTACCTATACCGGCGCACACATACCATTGTTGGGTAAAGCTAAGGTTCTAGTTAATGGCAACAAATTGGATTTATACTTAGCAGAGGGGGATTTTGCCACCATAGCTGGTCTTGAGTGGTTACGAACCCTTAATTTAAATTTGACAGAACTTTTAGGAACTGTAAACGTGATCGATAAGCCTTCAAAAACTCCAGACAAAAATGAAAATCTACAGGATCTCTTAGTAAAATTTGAGAATATTTTAAGAAAAGGAGTGGGCAAAGTCAAAGGAGTGGTGGCTCAGATCCGACTTAAACCCGACTCTGTTCCAGTGTACAAGAGACATCGCAATGTGGCCTACTCTCTTGTTCCTAAGATGGAAGCAGAATTGGATCGCTTGGAAAAAGAGGGTATTTTATCCAAAGTTACCCATGCAGACTACGCTACTCCAGTGGTTCCTGCAATGAAGAGTGACGGTACAATCAGGATTTGCGGTGATTTTAAGACAACCATCAACCCTCAACTCATCATCGAGAACTACCCCATTCCGAACATCGAAGGTATTCTTGCAAATATAGGAAATTGTTCATTTTATTCAAAACTTGATATTAGCCAGGCTTTCAATCATATTTAAGTTAAGGAGTCTGATCGCAAGTACTTAACAATTAACACTATAAAGGGGCTCTATCAGTATAATAGACTTACATTTGGCATCACTACTGCTCCTGCCATATGGCAGAGAACAATTGAGGGTATTTTGAAAGATATTAAAGGAGTTCAAGTTTTTTATGATGATATCTGTGTTAGCTCTGAAACCGAAGCTCAACATTATCAATTGTTCAAGTCGGTGTTTCAGAGGCTGGAAGATTATAACATCATAGTTAATGTAGAAAAGTGTACCTTCATAAAACCCTCCATTAAGTACTGTGGAATTATCATAAGCAAGAAGGGTATCCACAAATGCCCTAAAAAGGTGTAAGCAATTTTGAAAATAAAGCTACCAACTACAGTAACAGAATAAAAAATTTTTTTGAGGCAGTCAATTTCTATGGTAAATTTGTACCAGACTTCAGTACTTTAGCCCATCCCCAATCTTTTAAAATCCAAGGTGGATTTTAATTTCAATGAAGTTTTTGTCAAATCTTTTGAACAAGTTAAGGAAACAATGGCATCTGAGAGGGTACTGGCCCACTTCGACCCGAAGAAAAAAATTATCCTCTCTACTGATGCCAGCCCTTACGGTTTTGGGGCAGTATTGTCCCATCGCATGAGTGATGGCACTAAAAGGCCAATCGCCTTTGCTAGTCGGACCTTGAGACCGGAGGAGCAAAAGTGGAGTCAAGTAGATAAAGAAGCATGTGCCATTATATTTGGCGTGAAAAAGTTTTTTGCCTATCTCTTTGGCCATCAATTCATCTTAATAACGGACCATTGTACGTTACTCTCCATCTTCGGATCATCAAAGAGTCTTCCTGTTCTGGCTGCTTTACGACTCCAGAGGTATGCTATATTTCTTCAAGCATTCAATTATGACATTCAATATCGTCCAGGTGCGGAGCGCGGGAACGCAGAATGTTTGTCACGTCTACCTCTGCAAAACCAAGCAGATGATTTTGACAGGGATTTAGAAGTTTTTAGTTTAGGCCAAATGAATGTACTACCATTTACTGCAAATGAAATAATTAAAAGCTTGAACAAAGAAAAGGAAGCTGTGGAACTCATTCAAGCACTCAAAACGGGGATTACCTTAAAACCCATTAATAGTTGGGGACACCCACAGCATGAATATTTATTGTTCCATGATTGTCTTTTCTGGGGCCAGCGGGTGTACATACCAACATGCCTAAGATCCAGTGTATTAGAAGAGCTACACGAGGGGCACATGGGAGTGGTTAAGAGCAAAGCATTGGCACGAAGTTGTGTCTGGTGGCCTAAAATTTATTCGGATATTGAGAAAATGATTTCAAACTGTTTTTCTTGCCAAGAGATGAAAAACAACCCAGCCAAGCTATCCTACCACAAGTGGCAATGCCCTTCATCACCTATGGAAAGGCTCTATATAGATTATGCAGGCCCTCTCAAAGGCATGTATTTTCTTATTATTGTTGATGCTTTCAGCAGGTGGGTTGATGTTCAATCTGTAAAAAATATAACTTCTACAACAACAATTAAACTGCTGAGCAATTTTTTTACAAATTTCGTTCTTCCCCACGTCATCGTATCAGATAACGGCCCTCAATTTACCAGCTCAGAATTCTCAAACTTCTGTTCTGAGTTAAGAATAAAACAAAAATTGATTGCACCATATCATCCCGCTTCCGATGGTTTAGCGGAGAGGGGAGTGCAGACTTTAAAAGCCTCTCTCAAAGCAGCCATACTGAGTGGAGAAATATTAGCGATGCTATAACAAAATTCCTGATAACCTATAGGAGGACTCCCCACTCCATCACTGGACTATCTCCTGCATCTCTCGTTTTGGGACGTACGCTATGGAGCCGTATTGATTTAGTAAAGCCCTTAGGTCCACTAGCCCTTCAGTGGTGTTCCCAGGATCCTATGGATGTCCCAAGAGTTTTCGAGGAAGGGTAAAACGTCGCTTTCCGTTCCTACAGAAACCCAGAGATAAAGTGGCTGTTGGGAATTGTCAAAGAAAAAAAGGGTGATTTACATTATTTAATAAAACAATGGGATACCACCTATTTCCGCCATGTGGATCAGATGAGGCCAGTGGGGGATGAACTTAATATGAATAAAATGGTAGCCAGACTCCAAGCTCAAATCCAAGGCCATCTAGGAGGTCAATAGCAATTGAGCCATCTGAACCCCCATTGCTATCGGCACCGCCCACTTCGCCAAGGAGTCAGTTTGAGTCACCCACTCAAGAGAATAAAACCAGCCCTCCTCATGAAAGAATCTCACCCATGAGTAAGCCTTTGGACCTACTCCAGGAGATGAGGCAGCCCATCAATGAAGAGTCAGCCTCAAGAGGTACGCCAGCTCGATTGACCTCTATTAGGAGTGGCCGCGTAATCAAGCAACCTGCAAGGCTCAACCTCTGAAGAGAAGAAATTTTGTGAACGTGTTTTTTTTCTCTCAAGGAGTTCAGTTAAAGTAATGTCAAGTTTTCTTCCATTGGTTCCATGTTCAGACAAAGGTGGAAGGAGTGTTATGAATGTGAGGAAATGTGTTGCGGAGTGATTGGCTACACTGGGTCAAATGACGGAGTCGTGAAAGGTCACAGTGAGTGTAGACAGATGTGATCGTTATTCCGGAAAGTAAAGTTGAACGGAATTTCGTTACAGTGTATCAAATTAGAACATAACTCTTTTCCACGCCTATATCATGAATAACGTGTCTCGATTGATTATCTAGAACATAACATATTCCTTCATACATTTTTCAGCTGGCCACATGAATATAACCTTATCGTCAACATAATTTTACTCGCAAATTGCCACCAAATTATCTTCTTTACAATCACCTAAAAAATAAATTTCCATTCTTTCTTGCAAAATACGTCAACCATCAATAAAAATTCTCTTATTACAAATACAAGCAAATCAAATATAAGGTTGCCATCTTATCCCCAACTATTCTGGAATGTTTATGTGTGCAACACATATTTAATACAAATTATAAAATAAACAACTCAATTCAAAAATGTTAGTCAAAATTCATGAACTTGATAGTTTATTAAAAAATATTGGAACTAATTAATACATTATTATATTTTTAACTATAAATATTAAATTATATAAATTATATTGTATGAATATTTTCATTTTAAACAAAAATTGATCATTTGTTTTATTATTCATACATTTTATTTTAATTTATTTAGGACCTTAAAAATTAACACGTTAAATTAGTTATAAATAAATGTATGTGGATTTCATTTTGTAATTTTGATCCTGTTTATTTTGTGCGATGTCTAAATAATGAAAAAGAAATAATACTTCTAAGTTAATTTAATTCCATAGCCCATGGCCATATGGTAGATTTTGAGGGCAAACCATCCTAACGTTATCCTGTTTATTTTGTGCGATGTCTAACTAATGAAAAAAACAAAAAAATTATTTCTAAGTTTTATTTGGCACTGCGTCTTACTACCCATTCGGTTTGTACGTTTAAGTACTAATTACACTAATGGGTTAGGAATTTTGAAGGTTGAATTTAGAGGAAGTGAACCCGCATTTTCGTGGAGGGAGAGTGAAAAACCGTTTAGGAAAACCCACCCCCAGTTCACCCGACCGAGACTGAGCGTGTTACGGTAGCTAACTAAGCCACAGAGGCGGTTATATTTCTAAGTTAATTTAATTCCATAGCCCATGGGGTCATGTGATAGATTTTGTGGGGCAAATATGTCTTAGCCTGACGAAGTGACGATAATTGTGTGTGATAGTTTCAGGCAAGGCCGTACCCAGGGGAGGGTTTTGGGGGTTCAAACCCCCTCCGAAATTCTATGAACAAAATATATATGGCTTTATTTATGGTTCAAACAATATCAAAATTAAGATACAAGTACAAATTAGGGGCTGTGTTACCCTAAAAAGCACTTCATAGAGCTTCTAGAGGTGTTTAATATTTAAAAATTGTCTTAGCCTTCGGCAGTTAAGGGGTAATGTTGCCATACAAAACACTTCAGATAGCTTCTAGAACTGTTTATCCTTTAAAATTTTTTCTAGCTTCTGGAAATTGGGGGATATACCCACCAAACCCCCCCTGAAATTATTGGCTGGCTACGGCCTTGGTTTCAGGTAGCATAAATTATTCTCAACCAAGTTGATAGTTGAATAAATCTTTTTTCCCATGCCCAATAATCATGTATGGCCTTAATTTAACCCCATTAACCCTCTTGTCAGATCTGGTCCAGAAGAAAAGTAAAATATCAGTTGCCAAAAAAAAAATCAGTCTATGGAAGCCTGTGGAGTAGGATCAGTCATGAGTCAAAACTGTGTGTTAAATGAAGTCTTGTATGTACCCGAACTGAGTAAAAATCTAATTTCGGTGAATGCCATTACTGAAAATGATGGTGAAGTGCTTCTCACCAAAGATGAGGTTAATATCTCCAAAGGTAAAGTGAAAGTTTTAGAAGGTGATAAACAAATCAATGGTCTCTACCAAATTAATCTTAATCAGCAAGAATCCTTGCAGATTTTGACAGTTTGTGAAAAGGATGATCCATTCGATTTACTTAGTAAATTAGGGCACCCAGGATTTAAAAACTTAAAAAAGCTTGTGTCATTAATAGATTGATGTAATATTAACGCCGCTGATATCAATAAACTAAATTCTGTTTGTGAAATTTGTTTGGAGGAAAGACAGACCAGGTTCCCTTTTAAAAGTGAACGAGAGTGAGCCACAAGACCCCTACAAATTGTTCATAGTGATCTTTTTGGCCCTTTCGAACCTAAAACTTGGGACGGGAAGGCTTACATTCTTACATTCCTTGATGATTATACACACTTCTGTACGATTTACCTCTTGAAAAGTAAGAGTGAGGTTAAGCAGCACTTGAAGGATTACGTTTCAGAGGTTGAAGCATTAATGAACCTTAAAGTGTTCAAATTAAGGTATGATAATGGTGGTGAGTACAAATATAATGACTTGCAAGCATGGTGTAGGCATAGAGGCATTATATTAGACTACACCATTCGCTTCAGCCCACAGCTCAATGGGAAAAGTGAAAGACTCAACCAAAGCCTAAGGGAGAAAGCAAGAGTGTTAATCTTTGATTCCGGAGTAAGTTAAGAACTTTGGGGTTAAGCCGTCCAAACCTCTGCTTATTTATTGTACAGAAGTCCGAGTGATAGTATCAACTCAACACCAGTAGAAAAATGGACTGGAAAAAAACAAAATCTGTTGGGCTTGCAGCTTTTTGGATGCTGGTCCTATGTAAAAAAAAACTTGAGTATCTTAAAAAAACTTGATAGTCGCTCTAAGAAGAGTATATTTTTGTTGACTATGCGCCAAATGCCTACCACCTATGGAATAAAGTTGTACGTAAAGTTATATACTCTCTCGTGATGTCATATTTGCTGAAAATTTAGACCCTGTGAATTTGGAGAAGAATGTCAAGCAACTTTTTGACTCCAATAAAGAAGAGGCAGAAGATTCAGAAAATGATTACAGAATTGAGGATAAAAACATAAGCAATGATGAAGACAGAAACTATGAAGAAAATTCTGGAAAGGATCACACCATTGAAGATGAAAACATAGGCTTAAAGGATAAAGGATACAGAAATCACGAGGAAGATGATATTAATAAGAAGGAAATGAATTTAAAAATACAAAATAAAATGTTGATTACAGAAGAACCAGAACCAGGAGATCAATACGAAAGCTTGATGATTATGATGTAGGAAAAGTCACTGGTAAAAAAAGAAGAAAACACCAACATTAACAATACGCAACATCAAAGAAAAAAGGATTAGAAGAAAACCACAACAATATGACGACTATGTCATGCTGAGCTCTCAAGAGACTTTGGGTAGACCAGATAGAAATAAATGGAAGAAATCAAAAGATGAGGAGAAAGAATCCCTTGACAAAAATAAAACATCGACGTATGTAACTGTATAAGCTAATGATAGAAAGGTTTTGTCCAGCAGATGGGTTTTAGGAGTAAAATACGATGAAAAGTTAGCAGTAAGGCTTGTTATAAGAGGATTCGAGCAATAGTATTGACTTGGTTATCAGGAAACATTTGCTCCTGTTGTTAATACATCTACTCTGAGGATTATTTCTGCACTTTCAACCAACAAGAACTATAAAATTAAGAAATTTGATGTCAAAACAGCCTTCTTCTATGGTGATGTTGATGACACTATATATCTGAAACCTACAGAAGGACATTAACAAGAATAAAAAGTCTGCTTACTTCAAAAGGCCCTCTATGGATTGAAACAAGCTTCCTCAAGAGGAAATAAACGTTTTTCTGAATTTTTGGAATCCAAAGGATTAATTCATAACAGCTTGGAACAGTTCATATTTAGAAATTAAAGCATAAGACTATTTCTAGCCATTTATGTTAATTATGTTTTTTTTACTGGGAAGTGAGGAAAATGAGATTAATAAATTGCTAAAAAGCTTAACCAAAGAATTTGAGGTAGTGATGGTTGAAAATCATACTTCTTTCTTGGGAATAGTAATTAAAAAGGTGGAAAATACAATTATTTTCTTCCAAAAAAAGTATTTGGAGAATGTGTTAAAAAATTTGGGATGGATCTTAGTAAGCCAGCCATGTATGACACCCATTGTAAAACAAATCAATGCTGATTCAGAAGATAAAAATACAAATTTCCCATACCGAGAAGCCATCGGGAGTCTACTGTTTTTAGCTAACAAAACTTAGCTCGATGTTTCTTATGCTGTTAACTACTGCAGTGAATTCATTGGAAATCCAATAAACCAACATGTATTGATGGCCAAGAGAATTTTGAAATACCTAAACTCTTCAAGAAAATAAGAAATAATATTTTCTTCACAAACTGAGCCAAGTGTTATCGAGGCCTATTGTGACTCAGATTTTGCTGGGGATTTAGAGTTGAGGAAAAGCACATCGGGATATGTGATTATTTACTGCGGTGGACCAATCACGTGGTGTTCTCATAAACAACCTATAGTGGCCTTGAGAATCACTGAGTCTGAATACATTGCTGCAGCTGAGTGTTGTAAAGAAATCCTTTACCTAAAATATCTTATTGAAGATTTGATAAACAAAAACTTGGACATAAACTTGCATGTTGACAATCAAAGTGCTATGAAGTTGATTGAAAATGCACAGGTTAATAGGAGTAAGCACATAGATATGCAGTTTCATTTTATCAGTAACATTGTTTCAGAAAAACTAATTAAACTTTAATATTATCCCAACGATGATCAAACAGATAATATTTTTACAAAGGCATTGTCTGCTGAAAAATTCAATAAGCATAAAAGGTCAATTGTATGCCAAATTTAGTCTTTGTCTAAAATTTATAGGGCACATTGTACTGTTATTGTTGTATTAATTGTCTTGTTTGTTTGTAACACCTTTTTTTAAATTAGGAGAAAGTGTTAAAAGTAATTGCAAATATTTTAATAATGGTGTAGGCCTAAACCTTGGACTTAGAGAAGGACTGCCATGTTAAACTTTTACTTTTGGCCTGCATCATACTTGTTTTTCTCGCATAGCATGATCGGTCTTTTTAATTCTTTTTCATGCCATTTTTTTTTTTTACGTTCCAATTGTAGAAATCTACCATGCACTCTTAAATCAATTTTCTCTTAAACTGCAATAATGCTTTGAAATTATATGACATTAATGAAGAAAAACTGTTATTTGAATATAATCAGCATCAACCTGGCCAGGTCAGCAGGTCAGTCATCGCTGACTAAAATGGGCCAGTCAAAGGGAGCCCACGCCAGATGCAGTATAGCAATTTTTGTTTGGTTTGAGACACGAGTTTCTTTAAAGGAACATAATAAAATCTCTTGCACCATAATAGGCTCTCACAAGTTTAAATAAATGGTACGGCATACCGCACAGACTTTCTCTCTCTTTCTATAAACCCGAAATATTGAGGGTAGCCATTTTGTTTGGAATATTTATTAATGTTTATAAATGAAATTTAATCAAAATCGTTAGAGCCGATTTTGAGAAAATCGACTTTTTATCTTTTTGCCCTTCAGTAAACTACCCTTAATTTTAAGTTTTAATAGACACACAAACAGACGGCATTGCAAAGACTATTTTTTAGGGTTCGGGGGGTCATGAGACGTCGAAATCCATCAACATTTCAGGTTAGTTTTTTTTACGATCGCAATACTTAAGCTTTAATGTCCAAAAAGCTAAAAATATATATATAATTGCGTATAGATTGAAAATTATTGATTTTATAAAAATATGTTTCGAATAAAATATTTGTATTATAAATATATATACATATTTGTAATGCTAAGTAATTTCATATCTCAAATAGTTTCGGAGCTATTATAAAAAATGTTAATTGACGCATCAGACCGGAGCCCTTAAAGCCATTTTGCCGAAATATTGAGGGTAGCCATTTTGTTTGGAATATTTATTAATGTTTATAAATGAAATTTAATCAAAATCGTTAGAGCCGATTTTGAGAAAATCGACTTTTTCTCTTTTTGCCCTTCAGTAAACTACCCTTAATTTTAAGTTTTAATAGACACACAGACAGACGGCATTGCAAAGACTATTTTTTAGGGTTCGGGGGGTCATGAGACGTCGAAATCCATCAACATTTCAGGTTAGTTTTTTTTACGATCGCAATACTTAAGCTTTAATGTCCAAAAAGTTAAAAATATATATATAATTGCGTATAGATTGAAAGTTATTGATTTTATAAAAATATGTTTCGAATAAAATATTTGTATTATAAATATATATACATATTTGTAATGCTAAGTAATTTCATATCTCAAATAGTTTCGGAGCTATTTTAAAAAATGTTAATTGACGCATCAGACCGGAGCCCTTAAAGCCATTTTGCCGAAATATTGAGGGTAGCCATTTTGTTTGGAATATTTATTAATGTTTATAAATGAAATTTAATCAAAATCGTTAGAGCCGATTTTGAGAAAATCGACTTTTTCTCTTTTTGCCCTTCAGTAAACTACCCTTAATTTTAAGTTTTAATAGACACACAGACAGACGGCATTGCAAAGACTATTTTTTAGGGTTCGGGGGGTCATGAGACGTCGAAATCCATCAACATTTCAGGTTAGTTTTTTTTACGATCGCAATACTTAAGCTTTAATGTCCAAAAAGCTAAAAATATATATATAATTGCGTATAGATTAAAAATTATTGATTTTATAAAAATATGTTTCGAATAAAATATTTGTATTATAAATATATATACATATTTGTAATGCTAAGTAATTTCATATCTCAAATAGTTTCGGAGCTATTATAAAAAATGTTAATTTACGCATCAGACCGGAGCCCTTAAAGCGATTTTGCCGAAATATTGAGAGTAGCCATTTTGTTTGGAATATTTATTAATGTTCATAAATGAAATTTAATCAAAATCGTTAGAGCCGATTTTGAGAAAATCGACTTTTTCTGTTTTTTCCCTTCAGTAAACTACCCTTAATTTTAGGGGTAGATGTCCAATTCCAAAAACCCCTCGGGGCAACCCTATGAAAACCCAAGATATCAAGTTTCAGCTCAATCGGTAAAATAGTTTAGGCTCTAGTTGGAGGTACAGACAGACAGACAGACAGACAGACAGACGGAAATTCAAAAACCACTTTTTCGGATTCAGGAAGTCATGAAACGTCAAAATTCATCAAAATCTCGACTTCGATTTTTTTGACGATCACCATACTTTCTCTACCTATAAGATAGAGAGAAAGTAAAAATGAAATGTTTCCCCCATCCAAAACAAGTTTGAGGAGATGAAGTGTCCACCCTCCCGATTTCCCTACTCAGAGGAAAAATGGTATGTTGCATTGTGACACGGGTATGAGAAAAGAGACTCACTGGCTCTGTTTTTATCTAAAAATTTACATATTGAAATCATAATGTGATTGGATGTTTTGATAAAAATTTAATTTTTTTAAATATTCGAGAATCTGTCATGTTTAGTTTGATGGTAGATAGATAGTACTGGTACACAAGATGTGGCCATTATGGATCAGTTAGCTCTTTGTGTTAGTTTCCTGGATCATGATAAGGTATACTAAACGTTGCTGCAATTAGTATTAGATGATTATAATGGTAAAGAATTATTGTATTACTTGCTTTATTTTATATTTAGTCGTTATTTTTTAGTATAGAGGTCTATCGTGTATTAAATTTATTATTTTATTAGCGTTGTTAGTTTAAGTGTTAGTTTTGCTATTAAACTATTTTTTCTATGGTTTTGCTTTAGAATGGCCTCCTTACAAGATGATATGATTGTTTTGGAGCTCAATAAAGACGTATCTGGTATTGAATCTGATAATTCTGATGATAACGATATTGATATTGAGTGTAATAATGATAATGAAGATCCTGGATTATTTGATATAAGTGATGGTGATCTGGAAAACAATTTAAATGGGGCTAGTGATTGTGCTGCTTCTGTAAGGTGTTTTCAACCACCTTTGTTGACATTTACTGACAGGCTACAAATAGATGTACCAAATTAATGCGTGGGCAATACTAGTACAGTGCATGACATTCCTGTAAGTTCCAATGATCTATGTTATATTAAACTAGTGTTAGGTAATAACATTTTTCAGCACTTTGCCGAAAATACAAATAGATATTCCAAGTTTAGACAACATAAAATAGGTAAAGTGGATCAAGAGTGGTATGAAACTACTGAGGAAGAAATGATGGCATACATAGGAGTATTGGTTTTTATGGGTGTATTTGATTTGCCATAAACATCTAATTACTGGCTCAGACATTGAATGCCCTGTAATTCATAATTGCATGACTTTCCCCTCTGCAGAATTGATTGTTTTCTTGAATACCACCAGGAAAGGGGAGTTGGAGTTGAAAACTAATTTTAAATATTTATTAAATAATTTGTTTGGACTATAATATGTAGTTCCTAGTAATATCAATGTGATCCCTAATATAATAAGTTGTTTCTATAAATGTCAACATAATATGTTAATTACATCCCGAGTTATTGCTTTTAGCATAGACTCGTGTGCAAATTTTCATGTTATTAAAAATAAAGGTGATAGTGGTGGGGAATTGGGCTCTTATAATAGGGCGGGAAAGGGTTAAGCCAAATTATTTTTGTCTCCACTCTTGTATGTTGAATGTATGTTAAAAAAATACTTGTTCCATGAGCTCAACAAATATGACATTATAGATGAAATAGCAGCATTACAATTAAAAGATTAAGTTATTGCTTTGATAAGAAAAAGTTATTCTTTCTCACAATGCTTGTTCCCAGAATTGTTGGATTCTTTTGTTCAGTGACTAATTTTAATTAGGTACTGTTAGCGTTGGTGATTATGTAAATCAACTTATAAATTTCTGAATGTATTGTTACAGCACAGAAAGTATAACTTTCCACATTGTTGTAATACATTCTGGAACTGTTTTAAAACTTAATTTTAATCAACTGAATAATCTATAATATTATCCATAGTGATATACTTTTCAATTATTAATTAGAAAATATATCCTAGCTATAGTTAAAGGGGTGTATTACGCTTTATTTATTTTTTTATTTTGCTCAGTTAGCTCTTTAGTTTTAATTTGGACACTTAAATTATTTTTAAACTTAGTCTATGTAGGGGAAGTTAAAAAGTGTATTTAACTATTTTAGATTAAATTCTATTCCCCTGTCAAGAATCCTAAATGTTGTTTGGCTGGGATGTATGCTCCTTATTGGAAAAATTAATAAAAACAAATTGTCTTTCGTGACTTATTTTTAAATTTGATAATACAACAACGTTGGATCAATATGGGTTGGGAGGCCAATAAATATTAGTCAAGGGCCTGAAGATGAGTCATGCCAATATTGTGGATATTAGTCATAAATACATATTAATATTATACCTATATTATGCATCAATATGTCATGAATTGATTTAAGTAATTCGGCAGTGACACAGTTTGAGAGCATGTATTCCAATCTTAAAATTGGGGTGTTCACAAAATTTGCTGCCTATAATATTAATACTAACATCACCATTAGAAGAACGTGTGTGACTTTTCACAGGACGGAAATATTGCTTTTACAACTGTGTATAGGTCTAGCATAAAACAAGAACTATGGCAAATGGTTCACCCCAGAGAGGGTCTAGTAAATGCATTGACCATAAGCTACACAAGTATTCCTCAAGTCATTGGATTAAAGGTGTCACGGTTGGTGATCAACATACTTGCCTTTATTTTACCTACCGAGATTATAATGTGTGACTCACTTTTGAAAGATATGGAATGGTGTTAGCTCATATAAACGGAATTTGCTGAGATTGTCCACCCCACCTAGGAGTGCCATACAATATGTATTGCATGTTGACTATCAGGCAAGGCAAGTTTCCTGTCAAACCCTTAACAAGAGTCATTTTCTTCACACTTCAGGTGGATTCAGCAATACAATCAATAGGAACTAAAGTGTGTAGCTCACCCGAGGGCTGAGAAAGGCTTATAATCAAGTGTGGCTGCCATATGGGCAGGGGCTCATGTGCCTTGTTTCAGCTCAGGTGCACAGCCCCAAGGCCAGACAGGCCAACATTTCCGGAAGGGGGGGAGGTGTGTTGGATTTGGGTGGCTGTGCCAAATGCTGTAGGCAAATAAATATTTTGAAAATTAAATGCCTCTAGAAGTTATCTGACATTTATTTTCTTATGAAAACCAAGGGCAGGGATTTAAGTGCTAAAGTTTTGTGAACATTTAGAAACTTATACAGCATCTCCACCCACCAAGTCCGGAAATTTACATTGAACACTTCTTGAATAAAGGTATGATTGACGGCATAATCGGGGAAAAGGGAGACCATTCCCCCCTGAAATGAATTCCCACCCCTCCTAAATTTATTTCACTCCCCTTTTATATTCTAGAATATGACGTGATTAATAATAAACTCTGAATAGCTTCTAAAGGCATTAAATAAAAATTTTATAAACCAGGCGAGGACCATTCTAAATATCTTCTAGGTTCATCAAAATTTTTAAAAAAAAAGTCAAGGGAAGAATAATTTAAACTAAATTCTAGAAGAAGATGATAATAAAAAAAATCCAGGTGAGGACCACTCCAATTCTCTAAAGGCATCCAATCATAAAACGTTTGCCAGGGAAGGGCCCAGAAATCTTTAGGCCTAGGGGAGAGAAACAAGTTCCTCAAAGCCTCTTTTTGGTTAATCAACCCCTCTCCCCTAAACAAAGTTCCTCTGCCACTGACCCAGCCTGGATGGTTTTAGAAGTTTAGAAATTTGTGTTTGAAGAAAAGATTGAGTTACCCCTAGGATAACATTAGAATGGACTTGAAAGAGATAGAGTGTAATGAGATAGACTGGATAGAATTAGCTCAAGATAGGGGTAGGTGGCGTACTTTTGTGAGTGTGGTAATGAACTTTCGAGTACCTAATGCCATTGAGTATGTAAGTAAGAAGTAAGTACCGGTAATAAAACATGCCTATACAATACCAAATTTTAGTAACTTTCAATCAATTTTGGAGGTTGAAAGTGGCCTTCCTGTAAAAATTAGGGTTTAGTCAACCCGCTCTTCAAATGACCTTGACTACAGTTGGATTCAGATAAGTAGAAACTTTTTTGAAAAATTCAAAAATGATTTCAAACAATTTTTCATATAGGTATTCATCAAGTCATGTGTTCTCTAGCTGTCACATTTGATAGCTATGATTAATGTCTGTAAAATTACACTAGTAAAATAGTAAAATGTCATCACTTTTGACCGTCAAAAAGTCTGTTGTGCTGTTTTAAAACTGTTGCTGTGTATATTTTCACAAATGTTAAACAATTTGGGGTTGATAGCGGGACTGTTGAAAGTAAATTATAATTCCATGCTTCAACTGTTTTTATTTTGTTATAATAGTGGACGCAATTGCTGTTTGCTCTATATGACTATGGCGTCCTAGATGTCTATTATCTTGTATACCGTTCCGCAAATATAGTAATTATTTTTCAAAGAAAGTGTAATACATGGATTATCATTTATCCATCCTATATCCAACAAGGACGCTCTCATTATTCTTTCTTTGCTGGTACTCATTTGAGAATTCTTGTAGCTACTATTCAAATAGTTTACATTTGAAAAGTTTTGCTGTTTCTTAATCTCGAAGACTTACCCGCTTTAACATTCCTCCCCACACTCACAAATGGTTTCCATTCCCTTTGTCAATATGTGGTTGTGGTCACAGCTTTATTGCCTGACTAATGAACACAATCCCAAACCATAAATAAGGCAGATTTTTACTGTAAACTTTTGGGGGTGGGGAACCCCCTAACCCCTCCCCCCTCTTGGTTATGGTCTTGCACAGCCCTCTGAAAATGTTTTGGTTGCGATGATGACTAGGGGATGAGTCACTAAATTATATTGCTTTGTAACTCCTTAATGATAGTGAAAAACAAATATAGCTTTCTTTTAGGTTTCTAATAAAATATCTTTAAGTATATATATATATATATATATATATATTATCTTCTCCTTTTTACAACACCTACAGCTTAAAGGTAAGACAACTCGAATTACATCTCATCCCCACTGTAAATTAATTCTTATGCCATATTTGAGTCCCAGGTTTAATTTAGGGTGAGAGATGGAGTACCATGCCATATTTCTGTCATATTTTGGTACAGCTTATTAAAAGTAGGTGCCATATTTAGAAATCATGTAACGGATGAAAGTGTTGAAACCCAAGATGGTTCCTCCCCTAAATATTATTGTTTAGACATCTAGTACTCGATATAAATTAATTTTGGATCCATACTAAAATGTACAGTTAGTCCAATTTTTGAAATACATCCAGAGGACTATACAGATTGCACTCTAATATATAGTAATGTTTAATTATTCTTTAAGTTACAAGAAGAAAAGAAAAATTAATGTATTTCAAATAGACAAAACATTGTTTCAGGGTGTGAAAGTAATGGAGAACAAGTTGGGGGGATGTCTTCTAGACAAACCCAAAACAATGCTGTTCCAAGATGGTGGAGCAAACTTGTGTCTCAGTATAGAGGATATCTGCCCTGGGTGGAGATGCAAGCCCCAGGCAGACTACCAGGTTTAATAAAAGCAATTACCATCAGCATCATTTCACTCCTCACCATTCACCACATTCATAACCATAGTTAATATAACTATCATTATGTATATTGAAATTGGCATTGAATATTTGCTATTAACTTAAGATTATGATACCCAAATAATCTAACACACACTTTTATTTTATTTTTTTAAATGCATATTTTATGATTAACAAATTTGTTACAAAATTCAAAACATTTACCATTATTTACTATATTTACTAAATTATATTCAACTACTCAAGTATTCCTAGTCATGCTTTACATTTACACATGTTTACTCTGAAAGGCAGCAGTCTTACCTTGACTCGTTACACTATGGCCCTTTCTTTTAAGCTAAGCCACAGCGGAACCAAGTAAGGCAGTGTTCCACAAACGATGTGCTGCGTTGGCAAATGAGGTGCACTATGCATTGCTGTTAAGTAAGAATACATATTAAATTGGTATGAGTGGTAGCCGCGTGTCATCTACATTTTTTACTTACTCTTATTCACATTTTAAAACGTTTTCCTCTTTCCCTAGGTGGGCTTTCTTCATCATATTTATTCTTAGTAGTTTATTTATCCATTTTCTTTAGTTTTATCAATTTCCTTTATTATAAAATTACTTTTACTTACTAAATACATCTGACAAAATCAAAAACTTTTGCGTGAAGTTAAAGTTATGGTTTACCCAAATTACTAATGGTTTGAACTAAATGTTTCTAAATGTTAAATAAGTGGGCACAAAAAATAAGCTTCAATCTTGGAACATTTAACGTTAATTCAGGAAAAAATGAGTATACTTTTCTAATTCTGATATACTGTAGAACCTTTGGACTGGGTGCCTGATCCATTTTCTGCTGCTACGGTGTATACCCAAAACAAAATGTTGTTTTATAAAAAGAATAATGCATTTTAATTGTATCGTTAACTTCAAAAGCTTATGAACACACTGAAGTAAGTTAAGGTAAGCTTGTTGGCCTGTGTATTCTTCATTTACCCCATAAGCTTAACTTATTTGGTTTCACTACTGTGGAGTATGTAGGTTTGGTTCATAATATACTCAATCAAGGCAAGACCGCTACATTTCAGTGTAATCCAAGCATATATGTTAGGAAGTGTATGTAGTCTGGCCAAACATATAAATATTTCTGATTAATACTTGAAGGTTTTTGCGATATACTTTGTCCAGAGGGGTTTTCTGCTTTTTAATTCAGTATGTTGAGGCTTTTTCCACACACAACCTTTTCACATGTGTGGAGTTTTTCCTACCCCTAATTTCTCCTACTCTTTTAGCATAGTTTTGTTTCTTTATAAATCTTCCTGTTTAACTAAGGCTTAAGCTTTTGGTTTGACACACACCTACCCAACTTTCAAGTAGCCTAACATGCTAGTAGGGATGATGCCTCCAGGAAAGGTGGGCCCTTCCTACTTATATATTTTACTAGGTTGAACAGTGATAGTATAAATTTTAAGTGTACACTGTACCAAGTTGTTCACTACAACAAAATTTAATAAATTCAGCTAGGGCTTATGTATGTTATTTGCTTCAAAGTGCTTATGTTGTAATGTTAGTGACTCTCCCACCACTTTATTATCTTAAATTGACTTATATTTAAATTAATTGTCATTTACTTTATTTCTTATTAATATTAAATTCAATTTTATTTCATTTCATGTGTGACATTGGGAAGGGTAGCCTAAATTTATCTTTGTTTAATATTTGGTTAAATTACTTTTTTGCACCTGTTTTCCCTTCTTCTCCATCTTCACATGCATAGTTAAATCTATAATGAATTGGCAGCTTCCTGATAATTTTCCATCGATCTCACAGCCCTTGACCATAAGTCTTGCGATTATTTGCCAGACAAGAGACTCATTTTTTTATGGTTTGAATGAATTTTGGCCGATGACAATGGCTCAAACAATGCACACCAAAAAGCGTGTCTCTCACCCACTTAGTATGAAATGATCAAGGTAACCACATCCATCAGTTGTGGTTTATCATATTCCAATAACAAATGTTGAGGACACCACATGTGAGTGTGTGGTGTTTCTTTATGATTCTCTATTTTAAATTATCATAGAAGACACATGCATTTTGTGGAACTTATATTAAAATTTGTTAAATAAAGAGTACTAACTTAACTTTAGAAGTAAAAGATTATTCATTTATTATTTTATTTAATCTTGATCCAAAAAGAGGAAATTATATCATTCAAGATGTTTCCCGATTCAGGATGTTGGTCATCACTATGGTAAAAAAATGGAAATGAAAAAAGTTGAAATATTTTGATTATATACTTCTTACTACCATTGTAGCTTAAAATAGAATTGCTGATTAAATGTTTGTTTTAGTAAATCATATCAAATTTGAATTTACTTTTGTATTTACAATAATTTTCTATTTTGTTTGCACAGGAAATTCCTTTTCAACATGTATGGAACTCCACTCATAATCATCTACATTGTTCCTTTACTCTGCAACGCACTGACAGATTGCAAGACACCGGGGCCTTCCGTATTTTGGTGTGCCAGAAGGGAATTCAAACCAACCGCCAACTGTTTTGCATCAATACAGAAATTCATAGCACTTCATCTATTACCAGCCTAGTTAGTTTTGTGTTCACAGTAATTTTTTTAAGTGACTGTTTGCATTTAAACACACCCACAATCCAATGAGTGTGTGTGTGTGTGTGCGTGTGTGCATGTGTGCGTGTGTGTGTATGTGTGCGTGTGTGTATGTGTGTGTGTGTGTGTGTGTGTGTGTGTGTGTGTGTGTGTGTGTGTGTG